>JAINUT010001466.1:0-67202 GCA_020205555.1 Panax stipuleanatus | reverse complement strand
TGGTGATCTCCCGTTCACCTATCAACAATGTCTGACCCATGCTTAATCACTTTTGTCTTGTACTTCATAAACTGGCCAGTATCTCTGTGTAAACTGCATCAGTTCCTGCTTGTTTGGCAAACACTACGATCCTGGTTAATCCCAAGATCATTGTCTTCGTTCTCTTGACACTATGTACTTGCTGACTTTCTCTAGTCAGTTATTTAATCTGAAGTCTTCTTCTGATTGTCTTGGGAAGACTTCATCTCGAATGACTTCACAACTCAACCTGGATGACGATTGAGTTGGTGCTTAGATCTTCCGTTAGCTTGCATGCCATTCGTTGAGTGCTCTCTGGTTTTCTTTAGGTGGAATGTATCTTTGCACTCAAACCAGAGGCTTCATCTTTGGATTCTAGGAGTGCTCATCTGTTGAGAATCGTGTTGACACTACGATTCTGCCATGGCATTGTGAGCAACCTTGTAAACGCCTTAGTTGAGATTACGATTTAGCCTTGTTTCTGCAGACACTACGACTCCGAGATCAGATCTTGACAGATTACGATTTTTATCTCATGCTTGCTTGTCCTCGTCTGATCTTGCTCGACTACGATCTCTGCCTCTGATATGAATCAGTAGACTCCACTACTACAAGTGTGATCTACGATTCTTGACTTAGCTCTGGCAGATGCTTCGGTCGGCTCATAGACAGGCTATCTCTACGATTCTGAACATGACTTCCTTAGCAGACTATGGCTCTGAGAAAGTTTCTTCTCGACACACTTACGATTCTTTCTCGTCTCTCTTGGCAGAATACGAACTCTGAGATCTACTATCCTTGCAGACTACGATTCCGCCTTGATAGTTCTCGAGTCTTCCTTGTCTCTCCTGGCAGACTACAATGCTGGTGCAGTGCTCGACGATCAGGACAAGGCCTATCTATTACACTTTTTAAGATCAACCTAATAAGCTTGGTCTTCTATATTTATAGTCCTTGTACATCCATTCTTTTTAAGGACTTTACAAAGCTGTTTTGCTTATGTAGGATCAACCTAATATATTTGATCAAATTCATTCTAAGTCCTTGTACATATATTCCTATTATCTATCAAAGGACTTTACAGCTTTTATCAATGCAAGCATACTTGCATATTCATTCATTTATATCATAATCAAATCATATAAAATAGGAATAACATTCTCATGTATATTCCCAACACACTTGATTTTGTATTTGAGTATCTTCATTAATTACATCAAGTGTTGAATTTTTAACTTCAAGATTTTTAACATAAATGATAATTGTTGAATTTTCTATTTCAAGATCCTTGTTTATTTTTCTTAATTTTCCTAATCTTCCATTCACGCAATAATTTTTTTTTTTAAAAATCATTTTCTAGTTTTTTCTTTTTCTTCTTTTAAGCTTTCATTAGCTATAATTAAATTTGAATTTTCTATTTTAAGATTTTTTTTTTACTTTTGATAGCTTTTCTAATGAGGTTTTTAATTTAATAAAATATTCTTTAATAATTTCATTATCTTCATATAAACAATTATAAGCTTGTTGTAGTTCATGATGTTCTTTACTTATATTATCTAAAGTATGTGCAATAAATGACGTACTAGGTAAATGATGTTCATAATTGACCTCAAATCTTGGTGCTGAATTATTGTCCGCAATTAAGCATAGATTACAAATTTCTTCGGTTTGATTATTAAATTCTTTTTCCCCTTGTGCTTTTGGTTCAAAGACCTGTTATCTTTGAAGTTGTTGCTTGTCTTCAGACAACCTTTGTCATATTTTATGGCTTTGCTTTGGATCACTCTCCTGAGTTATCTTGATAAGAGAACAACTTCATTTTTATCTAAACTCATGAGTTTTTCGTTTAACTCCTCATCATTGCTTTCTTTATCTATAAGTAGAGCTTTGAGAGCAATTCCTTTTTCTTGAGATCTGTATCTGATCCTGCTTTTTCGACTAACATATTGACTACGTGGGAACGAAGATTTCTAATAAGACTATCAAGAGGATAAGTGGTTAGATCTTGCATTTTTTTAATGGTTATAACCTTCATTTTCCATACGGATAGAAGGGATTTGAGAATTCTTCTATTTTTTTCATTAGTTGTATATGCCTTCCTTAGTTGTTCCAGTTCATCAATGATTCTGGAAAAAATGTGTTTCCATATCAATGATCTTTTCATCTTCTTTAAGTTTAAAACTTTCATACTCTTGGATTATAGTATCTTTTCTAGTTTCTTAATATGATTGTTTCCTTCATAGATTACAACAAATTTTTCTTAGATTTCTTTTGCATTCTTACAATTGCTAAGTCCCAGTAATAAATACTCATTCAACAGGCGGAGAAGCCTTTTAAGAGTTTTATAGAAAAATTTACAACTATTCTCACTTAACTATCTTGTACAGCAAGCTCTTCGCTCCCTCCTCAAGCTTAGTTTTACTTTTCTTTCGAGTTCAGTTCTATTATATGATCTGGTCTTGAAACGACAATCTCTTCATCACCTCACAAATACACTAGAGACCCAACTCCCAGCTGACCTCTCTAAGACGCTGGTCTTGGTCGAAGAATTACTCGTCTTTCTCACAGGTACATAAAATAAACCAACTCTACTCTTTTTCCCTTTTTACAAAAGATTTGACAGAGATATGCTTCTCAAATAAGCAAATAAAATTCAGTACAGATATATATATATATATATATATATATATAAGTAACTTTTATATTTTGATGCTTCTAAAAAGAAGCATATAGCAATTAGAGATCAAGTAATTATATAAAAGTTCAATGACCTTTATATATGTGAATGTGCTTATGTGTAAGCAGATATAAATTTATACTCAGTTATAAAAGTGTATATAACTTTTATACTTGTGTAAATATACTTCTTGATTAAGCAGATATATTAATTTAAGCGTAGATCAAAAACGCTTCTGTATAAGCAGATAGATAGTTTAAAGCGGGTTTATACAGAATGTAAGACCCCGAATTTTATGAAATAAAAGTATTCAATTTTTCTATTTAGTAAATGGTTAAATTGATAAAAGTTTAAAGTTAAGGGTGATATATGTAAATTTTTCAAAATAAGCAAGTGGTTATAAAATATTTATTGTTGTCGGGGAATATTCGCTTGGTCGTGGAATATTCTTTTTGTCGGGGAATATTTGTACGACGGCGCAACCATTTGTGGGCCCCATAACGGAAAACGGTCGGATGAAAAAAATGACACGAATGAGTTTTTCTAATAAATAACGACGTAACGGTTACCGTTAACACTGTTGAAAAATCCAGTGGTTAAAATTATGTAATACGCATTGTTGTACAGTAACACACGGTATTGCACAATATTTTTATATTATTGTTAATTCAATAATTGCTACTGCACAATATTTTCTATTATCAGATCAATAATTCATATTATTTGAATAATATTATTAGATAGCATTATTGACAATGTCTAAGGAACTTCTGTCTAGGAGGGGTTATTTAATTGCGCGCCAGTAAAGAGAAATCCTTATCAGAAGGCCCCCTCTTTCCTGGGAACGATCTGGTTGTCAATATTGTAGTTCTGTAATATTATTTATGAATAATTAATTATTGATTTATATGATAAAAAAATATTTATTTTGTGGATATAAAAGAAGGAATTAGTACTAAGGTATTTTATCAGTATTTTGGTGTGAAAAATCATCCGTTTGTGAATTTTGGCCATTTTTTGTTTGGAATTTGAAAAAACTTTCTTCTGCAAAGTTGTAGAGAATTAAATTTTCTATGGGAGGATTATAAGATTTGAATTTTTCTGATAAAATGGCTATTTTTCATGAATTATTGAAGTTCCAGAATATTGGGTCAGAAGTGATTTTTGGGGTTAAAAATATTTTTTTAATAAAAAACATTTTTTGTGGATGGGACCCACTGGTGGGCTGATGAAATTGGTCAAAGGTGGGCTTTAAATTTTTTTTTAAAAATAATATTATTTTATTAAATTTTTTGCTTTGGTGTTCTAAGTATTTTTTTATAAATAGGGTGCTAAATTAGAATTTAAAAATTACACCAGAATTAGAAGTTTTCTCTTTCTATAATATCGAGCGTATTTTTATGAGTATTTAGATACTTTGAATGTTGCTATTCAGTGCAAATTTTCTTCAGCCGTATATCCGATATTCCAGTCGGAAGTACTGTTCTTTTGAGGTAAGGGATATCATTGTGGTAAGGGATGTTGTTATATTTCTTAAAGTAGGTTATTTTTCGTAAATGGTATTATTTTCGTAAAAGATATTTTGGTAAATGATGTGATTTTATACTCGTAAGAGGTATTATTGCTTTCGTATTCGTAAGGGATATCATTGTTGTAAGGGATATTATTTTCTTCGTAAATGATGTTATTTCTTTTAATATCATTATACCGAAATGTTGATATAAATTTTATTGTGAAATTTTTACCTTTTCAGTCGGAGTTACTATTCACGTATACGATATTATTCACGTATACGGCACTATTCACGAATACGGTACATATTACGATTGAATATCTTTCCACCGAAATATTGGTATAATTTTTCTTATAAAATTTTTACCTTTTCATATCGGAATTACTATTCACGGGGCACTATGCACGGGGTACTATGCATGGGACTACTATGCACGGGGAACTATTCACGACAAAATTGATTTCTTTTTCTAACCAAATTATCGTTGATTTATAAATCTTACTCTTGAAATTAGATCCATGTTTTGATCATATTATTTTTATTATCATATATAACATTTTTATAATCATGGTGATGAAATTTATCTTTGACTTGAGTGTAAAGATGGGTAGATTATTGGTATGATCATGATTATGGGTTCTTTTTGGCCAGTAGTGCAAAGATGAATTGTTGACTGGTATGTTCATGACCATTGAATTTACAATTGAATATCTTTTAGCTTAAGTGCAAAGGTGAATTGATCAACATGGTTATAATTATTGTTTATATAAATTCTGAAATGATTATATATTTCTTTGAGATATGAATATCTTTGGCCTGTAGTGAAAAAATGACCTGTTGTTGAATATCTTTGGCCCGTAGTGCAAAGATGACCTGTTGTTGAATATCTTTGGCCTGTAGTGCAAAGATGAGTTGTTGGTTTATGAATATCTTTGGCCCGTAGTGCAAAGATGAATTTATTAGTATGATTATGAACAGGAACTGTGATTTGGTATAACCATGATCTTTGATGTTTCAGGTAAAGACAAGTGATGGAAATTATCTTCGTCCTGGTTGCGAAGAGAAATTTATCAATATTATTATGATCATGAACTATATATATGATTGTGGACAAAAATTGTTGATTGATGTTACAGGGATAAAATATTATTGGTGAATTTTTAACATGGAGAAGATAATAGACATTATGGTCTATTTGACTCTTCTAATGGGTTGTTCGTTCCGCTGCAACTATGGTTGGAAAGTTTTATCATCTACCATATGTTATAAATCTCTGATTTATTACTAACTAATGCTATTGATAATTGGATTATCTTTAGTCATGATATTCTTTACTAGGCTATTTGTGCTCACTCTTTTGCTTCACAATTCCTTTTAGGTAATAAGAGTGTAGCTGGGTCGAGCGGGGATAACAAGGGAATAGAGTAGCGGTCGTTGACTGTTGAGTTTCTCAATACATTATAAAATAGCATGACGATATATAATTGTATTGAAAACTTTAAATGTGTGTGTCGTATTGTATACGCCATTTTAGCAGTTGATTTGGTGACCCAATAGGGTAAGGTGTTGTCCAAGGTTGAAGCACCATGAGAGTTATATTTTGGTATCAGTGATATTTGTATTAAAATTCACAGTTTAACTGTGGTCGTATTTTGTACAAAAGTTTAAAAATTAGAATTTGAAGATTTGTATTTGAATTTTTATCGAGTGTATTAGTGGCGACCCAGAATAGGTTGGATGGATTGGACCTATTTTGGGGGCGTTACACATAATTATTTATTTTTTATAATAAAGAATGTGTTTATATGGATAAATCAATATAAGTTTAATTTAAGATGTTATGCAACAAGTATTATATGAATAAATGAATTTATATTCACATACTTGTGATTAACATTTATAAAGTACAATTAATAAATCTGTTAAGCAATACTTGATATAACAAATATATTTGTTTAAATTAAAGAATATATAATACAATATTTTATCTATTATGTGAATGATTATAAATAAGGCCATTTAGGATTTTAAAGACCATTTGAATAATTCACACCATCATTTGCTCAAGAGTGAATAAATTCAAATTGTATCGATATCTAAATACTGACCAAATTTATAGTTTCACAATCCGTATTTATATAAATATTTTCGATAGATCATTTAGGATTTTAAATACCTTTCGAATAATTCACACTCTTTCTGAAATGTATTCGTACCCCAGTATTTGATCTACTTTACGATATTTATATAAATAACTTATATTTTATAAAAGGCCACTTAGGATTTTGATAACTCGTTCGCCTAATTCTCTCACTTAAGAGGAATATCTCCGCTATCTAAGTACTGCCTTTTTATATGATAAATAGATAATATATATATATATATATATATATATATATATATATAAAATTATGTATAACAATTTATATTCGTATATTTATATATCTAATTAAGCAAGAGATAATTCAAATAAATCAAATCAAATAACTTATCTCAAATACTTAAACCAATTTTCTTTTCTCAAATGATTAGAACTTTGATAAGAAGAGAGAGAGAACTTTTTAGAGGAAGCATATGTAGGTAAGGAGAATAAACTTTTCTTTGTAAGTGAATTGGTAAATTGAAAGTGAATGAAAAACCTCTTATTTATAGTTTTTCTGAGCTTGAGACATAAATGTCTTTTTAAAAAATCAAAGACTGTTATTGTTTGTGTGAAATGAATGGTCCGGATGAAGCTAAAAATCTCAAGCGAATTGCCCAACAAAAAGCTCAACTTCTAAAATTTAGCCAACTCAAAATATTGATTACCTTGTGCATTTAATAAACACATGTAAAAATATTTCAAACCTTTAATTTTCATCCCATTTTTCTTACCTTGTGCAATTTATTTTTTAATCTTTCCATATCTCAGCATACTCATTTTCCATATGTTTCCATATATCAACACAAACATATGAGTCAAACTAGCAATCAATGAGATGCTTAATTTTCTTTCAAGACTTAATACTATCATATGAATTCGGAAGAGACAAAAGGATTTGTCTCAACACTATTTCAGTCAACATGTTTTTTTCTTTTAACACTTTATATTAAATTATCAAGATCAAGAAAATCAATTCAATAAAATTTAGAAAATATTTTTGGTCAAAGTAAACAAGATAATTAAAATATTTATAATATAAATCATTTGGAGAGAATTCTACCCTTTTAATTAATCTATTTACTAATTATTGTTATCATCAAAAAAAACCTAAAAATTGGAGACTCAAAAATTACTTATGCTACCTCACAAAGTCTGGGTAACAAAGTCTGGGTAATAACAGAAAGATATTTCTATTATCTTTTATTGTTGTCATTGACTAGTGCTTGACAACGTTTCTAGTCACACAAAAAAAAACATCAAGAATTGTAATTGTTATGTGAGTGGAAAGAAAAAAATAGACCTTATACCCCATTAGGTAGAAGGAAAATGAATGTATGAAGTTTTTTTTATATTGGTTGAAGATCAAAGGTAAATAGGAAATGGAGAAAAGAAACAATTGGGATGAACTTTTCTTTCAACCAAGGATTGTTCTTTCATAATAGTATAGAATGAAAGGGAGAGAAAATAACAAATACTAATAGAGACCACATAGTTTCACGACTTTTATAAAAATACTGAGTATTGATTAAAGACAAAATAATCAACAAAGTACTAATTTGTCTTTTTCTCTTCCTTTCATTCTACACTTGGAGGAAAGAACAATCTTTAGTGGGAGAAAAAGTTCATCCCCGTTGTTTCGTTTTTCTCCATTATTTATTTACCTTTGATCTCCAATCAAAGGATGAAAACTTTGTACATTCTTTTTTCTTCTGCCTAATGGGGGCATAAGGTCTTTTTTTTTTCTTTTCACTTACATAAAAATTATGATTCTTGATTTTTTTTCTGTCTGAGTAGACATGTTGACGAGCACTAGTCAAGGTTAAGAATACAAGATAGTATAAATATCTTTATGTTATTACTTAGATTTTGTGATGTAGCACAAATAATGATTTTCAGTACGTATTATAAGAGATTCAAGCTTCTACTATTGCAAATATTGTAATGATGTAATTAACTAACCTGCCGCTACTCTTTCTATAAATACTTTATGTTATTACCCAAACTTTGTGAACCAGCACAAGTAATGACTTTCAATACGTATTATAAGATATTCAACCTTCTATGATTGCAAATATTGTAATGATATAATTAACCAACTTGCGGCTACTCGTTTTAGGAATATTTTTCCGTTATTACCCAAATTTGTGAGGCAACACAAGTAATAGTTTTCATTACGTATTATAAAAGACTCAAGCTTGTATGATTACAAATATTGTAATGATGTAATTAACCAACATGCCGCTACTTTTTCTAGCGACATAAATCATATTAAGGGGAGAGGTATTTGGATAATTTTTCAGGCCACTAAAAAGAATATGCTTACTGCTACTACTTTTAGTAGTAGGGTCCAAATCTAATTTAATCTTAACTTTTAGATATCATGATGGACGGTATAAAATGTGATTGATCAAATAGTGTTCGTAGCAACCGATTGTCATGGATGTGGACTTATATATATGTTTGTTTGTTTACTTGTAAAGCTATATTACTTTTAAATAACTCATATATATATATATATATATATATATATATATATTAAATTCTAATAAATTCAGCTCAATTACTAGTAACAAATTCGAATTAACTAAGAGATTTCTTATAAAAAAGCAATTTTTTCTTAAATTATATTTATCTCGAAAAAATAAAATAAAGAAAAAAAGATATGAAAAATAGGAGAAGTGTGATCGAATCATCTGGTTGTGATTAAATCCGTGAAGGCAAGGACACGTGGGTCGGAAAAACAGCAGAGAAATTGAAAAAAAAGTAGGGTAAAATTATAAGCTTTTGACACATAAATATATATGTCACAGACCTTTTTCTCCCCCTCCCCCCTCACCCCTCCCCAAATTACTTGGAAACCTCATGGGTTGACGGTAAAGAGAGAGAGCCGCCCCCCCTTAACCCCTCTTCCTTTTCTCTCTCTGAAGCTTCATAGCTCTTTCAAGGACTATTTTTGACTTCAATTTCTGGTATGACTTGATAATCTCTTGTAAACTAATATTGCAGTTTGATTGTTTTGATTTCTGGGTATCAGCTGTTTTAGTTTCTTTTTCAGCTGTTGGACTAGTGACTGTTTATTTCATGGCTTTAGTTTAGCGATTTAGAATGTGGGTTTTTGTTTAATTTCTTGGTTGTGATATTGTTTTGTTAAAGTAGTTTGTCAAAATGATGATAAAGTTGTCATTTTTATTGGGTTTAATGTTTAATTGGGTAATGAAATTGAGGTTTATGTGTTTATTTTATGTAGTAGATTGTTTTTTATGAGAAATGTGTTACTTTTCTACTTCTGAAACAAAACTTTGATCCTCAGTGTTGGATTTGGCTCAATTGCTTCAAAGATGCCAAGTACAGGATATGTTTTTGTTCATTTTCTTAATTGTGATATTGTTTTGTTAAACTAGTTTGTGAAAATGATGAAGTCGTAAGTTTTATTGGGTTATTTGTTCCGTCGGGTAATTAAATTGAGGTTTCTAAAAACAAAATTTTGATTTTGACTGTTGCATTTGCTTCAAAGATGCCAAGTACAGAGCTTTACATTGTTTTTGAGTTTTTTGGGGGGTAAAAGTGTTTTTTGGAGCAGAGCAGATAGATTTGATTACAGAGTGATGCTTGGTGGAAATTGGATGATACCTATGATTCATGCTTATAGTTAGTAACTGGATATACTTATCAAAAATATAAGTTAGTCACTGGATATAATACTGTATTATTTGTGATATAATGTATTGCATGGATGCAGATGTAGCTAAAACAGCACAGATACACTTCTTTTACAGCATCTAAAGTCTAAACTGTATTTTACTAATAGTAGTGCAATTAATTCCTGCTAACTAGTGTTCAGGCTGGAGATTCGATTGTGTCTTTTAATAAGGATAATTAAAGAAAAACATTACGGTAATTCCGTAATCTTGATTATTTCAAACACAACCTTGTCATGTAAACAAACAACCACCAGCACCAAGACCTCCATAGCAATTGCCTACAATACTGCCAGCCTACTAATTGTATTAGATGTACAGACCTTGCCATGCTCACTATCATAAGGGAGCATTTAATGCCATAGCTTCTGTTTTTGCTAGACTAGTAAGACTTTCTGTAGATTACACCATTTACATTGCTATATAGTCTTAAAATATAGTGGTTGGGCTGAATACATACGAAGTTAACTTTAAGGGTATTTTCTTCATTTTACAATAACCTTTAATGCCTCCATATAAAATGTTTGGATGGAGATAAGAATAAGACAAACAAATTGGTTGGAAGTGGATTTGGCCCTATATTTGTGTCATCATAAAAGAAAAATATGAGTTGACAAACAGAGGTGGTCCAAGTGGCTTATTTCCTTGTTCCAGTTCTGCCCATACCCATTTATGTAGACAATTTGATTTTTTGTAATGTATTCTTTAATCATCTCTTTATGTTACGCAGCAATAAAATGTTCTTAATATCATTTGAAATAAATTCTTTATTTTTCAAATTATCCTTTAGTTTTCACATTTTTTTGTAGTGGAAGTCTCCTGATATTTGCTTGTTAAGTGAAAGTGTGAAACCTGACATGATTTCAAGTAATTATGCTGAGGAAGTTTTTGATAAAAGACTAATGTTGATGTCAAGACTGAGTAAGACAAGCATATCAATCGCCGTGAACATGTCATATAGTAACTCTCATTCTTGATATAGCTGATATTTCAGGGTAGCTTATTTCACTATTACACATGCTCCCTTTTTTTTCTCTTTTCCTTTTCTTTTTACATATTTTCCAGCTTAAACAATAAGTGAATGTGTTCTGACTGTCAGTGCATATATGTTGTCTTTCATTAATTGTTAGATTGATGTATTATGGTGGTATTTACTTCCTCATGACTTTTGGAAACCCTCTATTGCAAGGGATGTTAATAATGGATCTTTTTTTTTCAAAAAAATTGCAGACTATGTTGCGAACTAAGCAACTAGGTAGTCTCTCCCAATCTGCTAGGTCCTTTTTCCTCAGTGGATCACGATGTAATGCAGCTGATGGAAGTTCGTGCACATGTTCAGAAGATGACACGTGCATCTCAAGCAAGCAGAATACTAAAAATGCTGTTCGACTTCCACAAACACCATCCAGGTTAACATCAAAAACTTCAGCGAGAGGAGGTTATCTCACCTCGGGTGATGCAGTAAAGTCTCCAGCTTCCTCCCCACAAGTTAAATCTACTTCCAGCACTTTGGGAAGAACAGATTGTGTCAGTTACGCTAGTGGCATTGATGGAGTTCATAATGACATGACACATTCTTCACCTCCTGTAGCCGATCAGTTTGTTAAGGCAGGTATTGCTGCAGTTAGTTTTTTGTCTGATTTGGTAAATTATAAGATTCCTACATCAGATGGGAGTGGAATGCTTAGCTCATCACAGAATCATGTAGTTGAACGTACAAGGCCCCTATCCAACATCAAATCCTCTAATGTTAAAACCTTGGGCAGAGACAAAATTAATGGAAAGTCTTCTACTGTGATAGAAACGGGATCAAACTCTACAAGTAAGTCTCATGGAACAAAAGGTAGAGCTGAAAATTTTGGTTCAGTAAATGTTGTGGAAACTAATGTTCCGATTCCAAATAAAAGGACAGGGCATTCAGTAGAGAGTCAAAGTATGCCTTCAGATTTGCATGATAAGAGAAGGTCTGTGCCTCAGAGAGCAAAAGCTCATCCAAACCACTTTACAACAAATGTACGGCCTTCAGAAGGAAAGTTTGCAGGGGACATGACCGAAGGTTTTTATAGGCACCCAAAGGTAGCGAAAAAACCATCAGCAGTTGCTCCAATGGCTAGGCACTTCACAACCTCTGGGAATGTGGTGGAAAGATTTTCTTACATTTTGCAACAGCTGAGCTGGGGTACTACAACAGAGGTTGCTCTTGGGAATCTCAACTGTTCGATAGATGCATATCAAGCGAATCAAGTTCTTAAGCAGCTGCATGATCATTCAGTAGCTCTTGGTTTTTTCTATTGGTTGAAACGAAAAGTTGGATTCAAGCATGACGGGCATACTTACACCACCATGGTTGGCATTCTTGGTCGTGCCAGACAATTTGGGGCGATAAACAAATTACTTGACCAAATGGTCAGGGATGGTTGCCAACCAAACGTTGTGACATATAACCGACTCATTCACAGTTATGGTCGTGCAAACTATTTGAATGAAGCAGTCAATGTTTTCAACCAGATGCAAGAAGCAGGGTGTGAACCTGACCGCGTTACATATTGTACATTAATTGACATCCATGCTAAAGCTGGGTATCTTGATGTTGCTATGGACATGTATCAGAGGATGCAAGAGGTTGGGCTTACTCCAGACACTTTCACATTTAGTGTCATCATCAATTGCCTGGGCAAAGCTGGCCATTTGACTGCTTCCCACAAGCTATTCTGTGAGATGGTTAATCAGGGCTGTGTACCGAACTTAGTAACTTATAATATTATGATTGCTTTGCATGCGAAGGCAAGGAACTACACAACATCATTACAGCTTTATCGTGACATGCAAAGTGCTGGATTTGAGCCAGACAAAGTAACGTACAGCATAGTTATGGAGGTGCTTGGTCATTGCGGTTATCTTGAAGAAGCAGAAGCAGTTTTTGGCGAGATGAAGCAGAAGAACTGGGTTCCTGATGAGCCTGTTTATGGTCTATTAGTGGACCTGTGGGGTAAAGTTGGAAATGCAGAAAAGGCTTGGGAATGGTATCGTGCCATGCTCACTGCAGGCTTGTGTCCTAATGTGCCCACATGCAACTCTTTGCTCAGCGCTTTCCTTAGGGTTCACCGCCTTTCAGATGCATATAATTTGCTGCAGAGCATGCTCAATTTGGGTCTAAATCCTTCTTTGCAAACTTACACCTTGCTCATCAGCTGTTGCACAGAAGCCCAAACATCATTTGACATGATGTTTTGTTGTGAACTCATGTCCGTCACAGGCCACCCAGCACATGCATTCCTACTGTCTATGCCATCAGCAGGGCCTGATGGGCAGAATGTGAAGGATCACATGAGCAACTTCCTGGGTTTGATGCACAGCGAGGACAGAGA
This sequence comes from Panax stipuleanatus, assembly GCA_020205555.1. Taxonomy (NCBI): domain Eukaryota; kingdom Viridiplantae; phylum Streptophyta; class Magnoliopsida; order Apiales; family Araliaceae; genus Panax; species Panax stipuleanatus. The sequence continues at coordinate 53,785 of JAINUT010001466.1, read as the reverse complement.
GAGCAAGAGGGGCCTTGTCGATGCAGTTGTTGATTTTCTTCATAAGTCGGGGCTCAAGGAGGAGGCTGGATCCGTTTGGGAAGTGGCTGCACAGAATAATGTCTATCCAGACGCGGTTAGAGAGAAAAGCTCATGTTATTGGCTTATAAACCTGCACGTTATGTCAGATGGAACTGCAGTGACAGCACTTTCAAGGACGCTTGCCTGGTTTCGTAGGCAGATGCTCATGTCCGGGATCTGTCCGAGCCGCATCGACATCGTGACTGGATGGGGGCGGAGGAGCAGGGTGACAGGGTCTTCTACGGTGAGGCAGTCTGTGCAGGAGCTGCTCAACATGTTCCAGTTTCCTTTCTTTACGGCGAATGGTAATTCTGGGTGTTTTGTCGGATCTGGGGAGCCTCTTAATAGATGGCTACTACAATCTTATGTAGAGCGTATGCATCTGCTCTAGGTTACTGCGCTTAGTCTTTGTATAGGAACTGCAGTTTTCTTGCGGAAGAGGAATTTCTTTAAGCACCAAGTATGTATGTTTTTAGCTGTTTTTTCACATTGATTTGAACTCAATTCATGAATTTACATGTTCTATTCCAGCTTTAAGATTTGCTTGATTATGTCAACTTAAACCTAATTAATTTCCTCTTCCTCGTCTCAACTTAAAGTTCTGAATTACCTCTGTGCATGTTTGGATTCTTCATATAATTCAGGGTTGTAAGCCTCTGTTAACATTTTTTTTTTTATTACTAAAACCAATTCTTAATGGATTTATTTTTTCTGAAAAGAGGAAAAAAGTGGAGTAGAAGTTTTTTTGTTGTTGCTAAATTTGAAGTGTATTAAGAAAGGAACATATTAGTTATTACATTGCCCATGGGCATTAAGCTTGAACTATATTATGAACATCATAACGACGTTCATTTTATAGTACAACTAAGGGTTTGTTCAGCTACCAGCGTTTGCGGAGGTAGTGTTTTCAGAATTTGGACCTCCAAATGTACCGGACCAATTTTGGTGGGTTGCGTTTGAGGCTCAAAAGATGCGTTTATGAGTTAAATAAATTGCGTTTAAAATAAACTGCTACTAAACGAACAAAATTTTTAAGTGCGTTTGAATTTCCAAACGCTCCACACAAAAAACTGAGTAACAAACATACACTAAGATAAAAAAAACAAAAAAAAAACTAGGACAACTGAGGAAGAACCTTACATGTGCCAAGTAAACTAAGGGCTTGTTTGTTTAGGACTGAATACATTTGAATGACTGAATGGCTGAATCGGATAGTTTTGTTTTGGAAAAAAATCGTCTGAATGACTGAATCGGTCAGATGATTGAGCTAAATGACTAAGTCAGATTTTTTTGGCTGAATGACTGAATGAGCAGCTGAATAAAGTAAAAAAAATAAAAATAAAATACTAACTATTATATTAAGTAATATTAAATAAATTTATAACAACTTTGAATTTTTTCAGAGGGATAAAATAATAAAATTATTTCATTCAGATGTTTCAAACATATTAATTATCAAATAACTTTTTTCATTCATTCAGATTAATATTCATATTCAGATTCATTCAATTTTTATCAAACACCCCTAAATACTAACAATAAAATCCTTCAACATAAGTTTGTGATATTTTGTGGAAGAGTGTAATCTACATTTGATCAGATCATTGATCTCTCTAGCTAGTATTCTGGCAGGCATCTTAATTAGTGTTGTCAAAAGTCCTTGTATTTCTCTCTAGCTAGGATTCCAGAGTACAGATTTTGATTGTGTCAAACCATTTACTTTTATATCGACTTTACATTACTTTTATATGTACATAAGTTTTATAACGAAATTAGATTGCGACTGATCTGGAACTCTAAATGATAAAAATGTGCGAGTCATTCTTAATTTATTTCTATCTCATGTATTTACATACATCTGACATTTAATATTTACATAAATTTGTCATCGTAGACTCTTAATTTATCTCATGCAGAGCCGTTTTTGAAATTTTGGTGGTCCGGGGCAAAAAATGAAAACGAGACCTTTTTCGAAATATTGTCTTCACCCAAAAATAAAGGAAAAAATAAATAAATAAAAAATACAAGTTGTATCAAAAAAAATGCATTTCCGGAGCTTAAAACATAATAGTTCGACCATGACAAAATATATGAGAACTTCGATTACAACAAAATATATGTGAATTTCGACAATAACAAAATATATGAGAATACATTAATTGAAATATACGTCTAGTATTCCTATAGTCAAAATCTTCAATCAAATGTTCAAAATCCTATATATATATATATATAAATACATAAAATTGAGGCCTCTCTAATTGGGGGACCAGGACGATCTACCCTCCCGCTCGTATTCAGGAACGGCTCGATCTTATGTTAATATTTTTTCACTTTTCACGCATTAATAAGATATTGACACACAAAACATAAGATAGAGAGAGAGAGAGATCTTCCGATGGGAATTTGTGGGAGGGGGAAGATCATTGGCTAGATTTCAATTTAATTTTTACAAAAAAGAAAAAAAAATTGTTATCTAATTTAGGATAAAAGTGTGTTTGTTGATGAAAGTAAAATTAGCGATCAAGATATGACCATCGTATCAAAAATATAATCATTTTCTTTCAATAACTCGAGATAATCTGAATTCCAATTTTTATGTTTTATAATTGGTGGGGTAAGTTTAGAAACAACTTATTAAATATGATAAATTTAAGTGGCAATATATATAATCATAATAATTTATTTAATTTCAAATAAAATTATTACAATATGTGATTTTGATCCACTCATTAAGAGATTAAAAATATATATATAAACATCTTCATCCAATAGGATACCATTAATGTTGACAATCTTGTTTATTTTTCTAGTGACTTTGATTTTGATAGTGAAATTATCTTTTTCCCGTTTCAAAATTAGAGATACAATTTGACTTTTAGAATCACATATTAAACTTTAAATTGATGTGAATTTATTTTTATTTAATTAGATGATACAATTATTATAATTGTATAGTATATAACAAAAACTATTAATAACAAAATTTATTTTATTCTAAACTTTTATGAGTCGTACTAATTTTAAAGTTTAATATTCTCAAAAGTCAAATTATATTTCTAATTTTTTGAATGAGATAAATTATAATGAATTAGGTTCATGAATCATTAAAATTAAATACAAAATACAAAGGATCAACTAATATATACTCCCTCCCTCAAAGTTTACTTATCCTAATTTAAAAATTAAGAAAGAAAATTTGTCTTTAAATTACTTATCTTAAATACTCTATTATCATCTTTTTTGTTTAATTAATCTCTCAACTCTTTCTTGGAATAATAAAATAGAAGAGAAAGAAAGGAAAAAAAAAAGGTATGATTGTGCTTCCAATATGAAAGTTAATAATGTTTTTTTTTGGAAACCTATATTTTCACATCATTTTTTGATATTTTCACATGTAGGGCCTACATATTAACTGATGTGTCGAATTTTTATTAGCTAATATGTGGATCATATATGTGAAAATATCAAAAAATGATATGAAAATATCAGTTTCCTATTTTTTCGATGTATGTCGTGTGGTTTTCAATAAACTTTTTTTATATGTTAAATGAGGATAGTATTGGAAACACAATGTCAAAAGTATTATTAAAATAGAACGAGGACAAATAGAATGGACAAATCAAAATAGAAATTAGAACAAATAAAATTCAATAATTCTAGGCTGACCGGTCCAAATTTTTTAATTTTTTTTTCTATTGCCTTCCAAAAAATTTATAATATTTATTCCAGCTGAAATTTTTACAGAATGCAATGATTTAGGTGTAATTTGGATACATACACAAAACAGTATACATTTTTTGAAAGACAATAGAAAAAAATAAAAAATTTGACCGGTCGCCACTGGCAGGTCACCGGAGAAGGACTCAATAAAATTAGACGAATGAAATATCAATTATTAATTGATATTTATTTTTGTTCAATTTTTAGGGATATACATGGTATCTATAATAGTAAATCTATACTAAAATTTTGAAAAAAAATTAACTTGTGAGTTTTTAAATCGACTTTTGAGAATATGAATTATAATCAAGTAGGTCAGAAAATAATAATTTAAAAAAATTAGACTATAAACTGGAAAAACTAAATGACTTTGTGTTTGGCTTATTATATTTTAATAATTAATTGATATCCATATTATTCCAATAATTTGTGCCTTTTAAAGAAAACAATAACTTTCTGGAATATTTTTGTTTCTCTCCCATGTCGCAGTTAATATATGTTGTTTTAAAATTATATACAAAAATTAAGAAAATAATTATATAATATTAAATATAATATCAATTGTTTATATTATTTTTAAAGTCCGGATCTTAAATTTATCTTTTATTTAACATACCTTGCTTACCCCCTAACGACGGACCGAACGACGGTTTGGTCCGTCGCTATATATACAATCGTCGTCTATATGTTGTCCGTCGCTATATGTTATTCGTCGTTAAAAGCTAAGACGACAGTTGTATATATAACGACCGATCAAACTGTCGTCCGATCCGTCGTTAAAGGGAATAAGCAAAGTAGGTTTAATAAAGAGTAAGCTTATCGGGACCGATTATTTTAATATTAAAAAAATAAATATTATTTATTAAAAAAATAATAATAAGTGAATGAAAATTATATTTAATATTAAAAAGTAAATAATTAATACTTAATTAAATTTCTCAAACTACAACCAACGTCTAAAAATGGACGGAGGGAGTAGTAATCTTTGTCAAAAACCCTAAACCCTATCGGTGCTGAGCTTGAATCAGAAATGGATCGATCTTCGAATCTGCTCGACGAATCCGTGGGTGACAATTGGATCGGAAGGAATGGAGTGATTCTGATTGAAGATTGCGTTGAGGCCAGCGGAGCATTCGTACTTCATCACCTAATTAAGCGCCTTCTCTCTGCTCACTCCTCTTCCCTCCTCATTTTCGTTGCCTTCGCTCAACCTTTCTCTCACTACGATCGCATACTCCGAAAAATGGTTACCTTCTCTCTCTTTCTCTCTCTCTGTATGTCGATATATGTATGAGGCTTTTGTTAATTAAGCTTTCTGTGGATTAGTGACTTAGTGTAGTTAGTATGAATGATTGGTAGATGACTAGATTCAGTTGGGTTTTTAGTGCTTACTGAAGTGATTGTAGGAGTTTATTATTATCTAAAAATGTAGGAGTTTCAGTTTTACTAGTGACGTTTGATTTTGGATTTTTTTATTGATTATAAAGCTGAGGCATTTAGAGTAAGAGCCTTTTTGTCGAAGCTGAATCTTAAGCTCTGAAAATGTAAGTGCTGAAATTACTGTGGGTTACTAACTGTAAGCTATTCTTGGCATTTCTTGTTTTACATTCTTATTTATAGATAATCTTCTATTGATTCTGGATTATTCACTGACCTATCACCATTCCGGAGAAAACTAATTTTTGTGCGATAGGAAAAGCATTAGTGCTTCATATGCATATGTTAAGACCTGGAACTTTGTGATAAGTGGATTTAAAATCTTAACATACTTAAAAAGAATGAGAATATGAGTTATTAAAAAGAAAGCACAAAAGCACGAAAACACGATTTCAAGTCTAAACGAATTCACCATGTGCATAATATTTCCAAAGGTCTGATCTGTATTGGCTCTACCTTCCTGTACCCTTCATGGGTGAGGGTGTGAGATGAACAAAAATAACACCACCTACTCTTCCGATTCTGCCCACCAGCTTCTATAGATATCCATTTGTATAGCGATCAGCCGAATAAATGATCAACATTACTGTAATTTTTGTAAAGGTGAAGCTTATCTTTTGTTTTAAATCTAATTTTTAGCACTTCTGTCCCAATGAATTACTTTGTGCACATGATACTTGAGAATGTTTGAAATTGATAGAGGTTGAAACTATATTCAGATCCATTCTAATCTGGAAATGCAATACGCCATTGATTATATTAAGACCCCCAGGGTTGCCATCCTCTGGACAAAAATTGCAGGAATTTAAGGATTTTATTCATTATTTATGGTGTACCAGTAGACACTGTAAATGGTGATGATCATGAATTGAGGTCCTACAACAACATTATTTTTGTTTTATAATTTTTCTAGGTGTTCGGTTTTGTCATATATTTGCATGTTGATATTATAGAAATCTCATGATTTTTTTTGGGCACTGATCTTTTTCATGAATGACTTTGACATGTATCTGTAATTGTTGCTATATGACAGGGTTGCAACTTAGTTGTTCAAAGGGACAGTAAAAGATTATTATTCTTTGACATGCTAATGCTGGAGTGTCCAGGTGAGAATATCAGGTAAAGCACTTTAGTTGCGTATCTTTTCACTGTACTTAATAGCAGAAAGCATATTGTTTAAAACTGCTAGGTTGTGGTTGGCACTTTGATACAGTATTGACTATTGACTATTTGAATCAGTTTAATTCTTTTAGAAGCGTAATTGAGATGCAATTTGAAGTTTGGAATTTAATATTTAAGACTTTCATTTGAGTTACAATTTTTTAAACTCTATTATTGTGCAAATGAGGACCTTCAGTGATTCATGTCCATTATATACAAAGAAGTATCTAATTTAAATTTGTTTAGTGTGCCCATAGTGAACGGTTTTATCTTGTGTTACATGGCAACACTCTGTATCGTTCCAGCTATATATAGCATAATGATTTTAAGATCCCATATATTTGTTTTTTAATAACCAAATATATATCCAAAGTATGTGTGCTCTGTTCTTATTATGCATTAGGTTTAATCAATGACAAAAGTCCATTGTGATTTGTTAATTTGTTTCATGATCAGACGGAGTTGGAAGACAAACTGGTGAAGGAGGGCTTCATGCTTTATATGGGAAAATTCACAAAGCTGTTGAAGTTAGTTTGTTAGCTGAAAGCAACAGAAACATTATTATTATGATTGATGATATCTCTCTTATGGAGGTGGCTGCTAATGGTTCTTCAAATGATGTCTTAGACTTTCTGCATTACTGCCACACGTTAACAACACAATTTGTAAGACATTATGTCAACTAGCTTACTAAACTTCATAACTTTTTTATTGTGAACCATTTCTTAATTTGACTTTGTTGGTTGGGACAAGTTCTTTAACTCTTTTCTTAAACAGGGTTGTTCATTTGTTGTTCTTACTCATGAGGATATCTATTCAGCCACAGAAAGAGCTACCCTTCTTTTACAAATGGAGTACCTTGCAGATGTTTTGGTAAAAGCAGAACCATTGGCCACTGGTTTGGCAGCTGATGTGCATGGACAGGTACTTTTCTTGGTACTGTACTTCAGATTTCAACCAGAAGCATATCTTGCCAACCCTTGCAGTTTTCAACTCCTAGTTGGGACTTTGGAGTGTATACTCATCTCAAAAAGGAAATTTATAAAAATAAGAGAAAAGAAACTGAAAACTTGCGAAGACTTGTAATGTTAATTGTGCTGAGCCTGTTGACTACATGTTCGTACATTTCTAATTTCATTAGTTATGTTTCTGAAATCACGTTTCTAGTGCATGTCTAAATTTGTTTCGGTTTGTCAGCTATATTACCAATGTCACTCCTACACAGAGATCACTTGAATGGTCATCATTGTTCATATAGTGTGATCCTAGTTTTGATAATATCAAGTGTAAAGTAGTTTTGTTGATATTAATAATAAAGTTGTTGCTTAGCCTGTCATGTTGAATGTTAGACCCCTCTCTTTATACCTTTGGGCATTCTCCCACACCTAGCCTTGGCGAGACCAACATTGGATAATGGATGTTATAACTTTCCTTTGAATTACTGTTTGCATTTATGAACTCTGGACCTGGGTTTTCTTGTCTTTAAACAAGCCGAGCTCGAAAAAGCTCATTTTTCCTTTTAGTTAAACGAGCCGAGCTTGAAAAAGCTCAGTTTCCCTTTTAGTTAAACGAGCTGAGCTTGAATAGTGGGGTGTCCGGCACGAGCCCGACTCATTTAGACCCTGCTCGTGTAGGCCTGGCTCGTTTGACATTTAATTAGTTTCTTATTTTTTATGATAAAAACGTTAAACGAGTCGGGCTTAAACTCGACTAGGCTCAGCTTGCTTGGGTTGAGCTCAACTCGTTTACCAAACAAGCGGAATTCGTACACTAAATCCAGTCTCGTTTAAAACCCGTCCCGACTCATTTAACTTTTACGAGCTCGAGCTCGAGGCAAGCCAAAGCCTGGCTCGGCTCGGCTCATTTTCAGCTCTAGCAGCATCTATCCAATATGATGATGAGAGTAATTCAAAAAAGAGAAAGAAGCATAGTCTCCCTTACGTTTTCTTGTTTGCTTCATTACATAAAGTTTTTACTAGACGACTAGACGTCCTTGCTTTACTAAGACTAAAGATAAATTTTGTAGAAACCTAAGAGCCCTACCAGTTTCTAGTTACAATTAACATCATTTTCTAGTTCTTAGTTAACTGCAAAAATGCCCGTTGCCCATATTTTGACCGAGCATACAGAAGAATCGACATTATTTATGGAACTGACTAGGGAGTAAAGAACTGCATTCCTACTGACATATTATGCTTTTGACTTTGCGTCGTGTTTTCTTTTTGTGGCCGTCTCAAGATTGTGCTTCATTTTCTTTGTTACATGCAGTTGACGGTTCTAAATAAAGGTATTTCTGATGGCTTGGGCTCAAGGAACAAGATGTGCAACTTCCATTTCATGCTGAAGGAGAGTTGTGTAGAGTATTTCTATCCAGGGAGTCGAACTTGAAGAGACTGCAACTGATTTTCCTTGGAATTTAGATTGTACAACGATATAATTATTACAGATAAAGTAATGTAGTTAGTTCTCTTTTTTATTACCAATGTGGTACATGTTAGCTGTGCTATATGTATTATCGAAGTGTCTTGTGATAAAATTGAACAGAAACAAATGAAGAACATGTTTTACGGGTAGGGGAAATTGTCCTGTACCCTATGACATCTATACGGAGCATTCTATTTGTGAACATACGGCGTTTTCAACTGATTGCGTCTTGGTTATACATTTTCATCTCTACTGTTTGAATTTGTTAAATCCAAAAGATTTCAAATGAGTATTGTAGTACTACAAACTGAAAAATGCCATGAGTGAACAAAAATTCCAAAACACTGAAATACTCATGGCTGCCTGTGAGGTTTAAATTTCAAGGGGAATATAATAATCTATTGCAAATGATTCAATACTAAGCTTTTGCTCCTTAAAGCATGAAAATAATATAAAGTAGTGGACATGAAAAGGGACATGCAGAGAGTTTTTCAAGTACCCACTAGTAGAAATCAAATTTGATAAACATCCTGCAAACCAAATTGAAGAAATTTATTCAGGAAGGGTACCCTTTTTGGAGGGTTACCACCATTTGTCCAGTACCATTCATAGTCACATAAACAGAGCACATAAAAAGTAGACTTCGAAAAGGTGTTTATTAAGAGTCTAGCTCAATGAAAATTCGGTCTTCTAATGCGATAGTGTTCCACCATCTTTAATTTTTCTACAAGCCAACATTTCTATCATGAGATGCAAAATGCTCTCCCCCTTTCTACATAATTACTGCCAACCTTCATGTACACATTCCATACACATTATCAGGTGAGAAGGCCGGGTTAGCTATTTGGGTCCTCAATTTTGACATCATTCACAGCCTGTCGGACAAACTGCCCTTTAACACGTGGTCTCTGTTCTGCCAGTTTCTTCCTGCTTTGGTATCGGACCTGAGGACAAGATGGAAAATAGTCGTCTGCGTCAGTATTTCAATAAATAGGAATAAAGTGTTTAACTCCATATAACAAGAATAAAATAAATGTAGGTTGATAGTTGAATAAAATTGGTTAGTAAAGGCGTTCTATAGAAACACCGAGAAAGCTGGACTAGTTTGATGAGAGCAAGAGTGAACCGCTGCCAGACATGTCTGTCAGCATTTCTACTGGACGGAATTTGATGATCCCAATATACCGTATACCTTAACTCCAAAGTATACTAAAATTGGTGAAACATATGTAGCAGTTATTACTGTCGCAGTGACACCCTATTTATAGCTGACAAATGCCAGTTGCTGGTGTCAGACATGTACAATGACATGTGGCAAGTACAGGCTCTCAGGGGTATCGTAATGATGTCACTCAAATCAGAAATGCTAGTCATTCTTTTCTCCCAGTTTCAATATTCAGATAATGCAACTCAAGGTTATGTCAATGCTACACCTTGGCGAGCCTGGCATGTCCGATACTCTATTCAGCTTTTCACATCCCATCTGTGTATACCTTATGCTGCTCCATCGTCCACACTCTCATGGTTAAGTTAGCTTGAGCAAACCACCTGGTTTGGAGAGCCGACTTTAGAGGTGTATCTATCCAGACCGGTCTCTGGTCGTGGCCAACTATCCTCGTTCGGTGCTTGACCCTGTGTTCCCTTTGCACCAGAGCAAGGTGTGACTTATCAGAAACTGAGCACAAATGGGTCGGTACCACAGGTTATTACCCCCATTGTTCTCATCCGATCAACACCAGGCCATGCGATGTTATATGTTGCTTAAAACTTATGAAGGACTGGAATAGTAAGAACTATGAATGACCGGAATAGTAAGAACTATGAATGACCGATAAGTACACAATATTCATGGTTTTTTAGTCCTTTACGTTTGATTTTATTGCATGTTTCATGTGTATATGAGCTTAATAAGTTGTTTATTATTTTCAGGTAAATTAAAGCTAAAAGGATGAAAACAAGTTGATTAAGAGTTGAATTGAAGAGAAAAAGAAAATTTGAAAATCTTAGATTTTTGTAAAGTTTCTAAAAGCAGATTTTGGCATCTTTCTACATGGATTTGGATTGATATTGCTATTAGAATTAGGATTGCTTTGGACTGAGATTTTATTTCCTTATTAGATTCTATTTCTTTATGAAAACTAATTATGATTTGTAATTTCTTTTAGGATTTGAATTTCTAATTCTTATAGGATTTAGGACTTTGTCTAGCACTACAAATAGATGTAATAGTCAGGGTATTATTCATTCTACTATTTAATCATCTACTACATTCACTCATCTACACCATTGGAGTGCAGACTTGGAAGCATGTCAGACTAGTTTTCTTTATTCAGTTCTAAGGGATGTTGAACCTTATTTATAATTAATGGTTAATTGAGTATTCGTTATTTATTCATTCTTACATGAAATTCATTTTTGATAATCTAATTAAATTTCTGAATGCTATTTGGCTTAACTAATTTGATTTTTGCAAGATTGAGTTGGTTAACGATTATCATATGCTAGATCAAGGAATAATATTACGTGTAATTGATATTGTTCCTAATCACAAGTAGCAATTAGTAATACTTGATTGTGGACAAGCTTTTGAGTATTGCTATGATTATCAGAAGACAAGTTAAACAATCTGAGCTTATATGTTTGTTGCTTGGAATAGTCTAATTCCCTAGTTCTTAATGCTGCTGTTATATTAAATCTAGAGAGCTTGTTCTAAGTTATATAATGGTTAGAATTTTGTGAAGAGCTTGTTTCATTGAATGACAATCTAAGGGGAGTTTCGGGTAGCAGAGTTTGTTGTTACCTAGGACTATTAGTTTCATTGAAGGGTAAATAATATTACACTTGATTAATCCATTGTTGTAAAAAGGTGATACTGAACTATAGAACTGAAGCTTTTTATTTATTGTTAATTCTTATTAGTTTATTCTTGTTAATTTAGTTAATCAATTAAATATCCCCTTTTCATTAGAAATCATAGGATAAATATAAAACAAATCACTCTATGGGATCGATCCTTGCTTGCTACTATGCTAATTGTTTGAATTTGTAAAGTGAAAGTGAGTTTAATTTAGGAGTGTAAACGACAGCTCCCAAATTTTGGCGCTGTTGCCAGGGAGTGTTATTTGTTTTTTTATTCTTTGTTTTCATTTATTTTTATTTTTATTTTTGTTTTATGACTCAATCCTCTCACTCTATTAACTTAAATTTTGATCAAGAGATAGAGAAAACTGCAGATACAAAAGAAGCTCTTGTTCCAACACTTAAAAATAAAAAGATGGCGGTGCCGAACAACAACCGGACTTTGAAAGAACCGACTATTCCTGATCTTGATCAACCATCTTTGTGTATTGAATATCCTACTTTAGACGTTGCTTTTGAACTTAACCCTGGACTAATTCATCTTTTACCTACTTTTCGTGGTCTTATAAGTGAAAATCCATGTAAGTATTTGAAGGAGTTCCATGTGGTGTGTTCCACGATGAAATCACAAGGAGTGGCAGAGGAGCAGAACAAGCTTAGAATTTTTCCATTCTCATTAGCAGATTTGGCTAAAGACTGGCTATACTATCTTCCTTCAGGATCAATACGATCATGGACTCATATGCAAAAGTTATTCTTAGAGAAGTACTTTCCTGCTTCGAGAGTTGCTAACATAAGGAAGAAGATATGTGGAATCCGAAAGTTCAATGGAGAGAATCTCTATAAGTATTGGGAAAGGTTCAAGAAGTTGTGTTCCAGCTGTCCACCTATCCACCTCACGGAATTGATGATCATCACTTGATCCAGTACTTCTATGAGGGTTTGCTACCAATGGATAGAAGCATGATTGATGCAGCAAGTGGAGGAGCACTGATAGACAAAACTCTAGACGCTGCAAAGAACTTAATTACAACCATGGCAGCCAACTCACAGCAGTATGGTACTAGGATGACTCATACATCACAAAGGGTAAAGGAGGTGAGCACTTGTAATCTTGAGCAACAGGTTTCTGAATTAACTGCTATAGTTCGACAAATAGCTGCAAAGAAGGTGCAAGGTTTTCAGCAAGCTCAACCTCAGTACCACACAGGAAACCAAGAAGTACCTGTCAATTCTGGGACATCTATGGAGGATATGTTCAAGTCATTCGTGAACCAAACACAACAGTTCCAGCAGGAGACAAGAACTTCTGTTCAAGATCTGAGGGACCAAGTTGGTCGGCTTGCAACCACAGTAGGGAGGATGGAATCTCAAGGCTCAGGGAGGTCACTTTCTCAAATTGTTGAGAATGAAAGTGCAATAACATTAAGATGTGGTGCAGAGAATTGGCAACAAGGAAAGTCAATGCTTTCAGAACAAAACAAGTAAGACAATAGTGAAACAAGCAGCAATGTTGTACTCAAGCATAAATTTTCACCTCTTTCGGCTTATGAACCGATACTACCTTTTTCCCAAGTTCTAAGAAGGAATTGGAAAGTTGAAAAAAATTCAGAGTTATATACAGAGTCGTATGAAAAATTTCTGAAAGAAATGGCGAAGAAGGAGCAAGAACTTAAAGATGATGAGGAGTTCACTAGCGGAAACCAGTTGGAAGTACTCGACTACTGCTGAATTTGAAGAAGAAATTAGGTATTCAAATTTTGAAAAGGAGGAACAAGAGGAAGATGAGAACAATTTAATAAGTTTTGCAGATCTTTACAAAGAGGATATAGATGATACATCGATACAAACAACAAAAACACTACATGATACATACCATGGGACCTTAACTATGGAATTGGATGAGGCACATGTCCAGTTCAGCATATATGAAGTTAAAAGGTATTTTGGTAATATTAATTCTGTTTTCTCTGCTGATGTTGACTCTATAGTGCAGGAATCTCTTGAGCAAATATACAAGTATTTGAGGGCTGGAATAGAGCAAAATCAGGATCTGAAGGATGTCCCTAATGAATTGAAACCGTTACTAGTCCACTTGAAGTTCACAACTCCGATTACATAGAATGAAAAGGATGATGTCGAGCCAATGACATTAAACAAGGGCAGCTGCTTGGGAGGCAACCCAAGAATTCAGATTTGATCTTTCTATCCCTCTTCTTTTTAATTTGTTAGTTGTAGTATTTTCTTCTTTGCATGATTTTCTTACATTGGGGACAATGTAAGGTTTGAGTATGAGGGGAAAGATTTATGTTTTTATTTTATTTAGGAATATTGATCCGATTTTGATGGGAAATTTGAAAATTTGATGCCATTTGAAAATTTTTGAAAAATTTGAGTTCCATAATTCTATTTGCCTATGTGTTCGAAGGTTAAAGTCAAAAATTAAAAATCAATGCTAAATTTCAAAATCTGTTTGATGCTTAGTTGGTTAATGATTGAGAAAAACTAAGTCATGATCCATAGTATTTTATTTGAATTGAATTTGTGTCGCATGAGTACTTGAACATGTGATATATGCTCATTTGGCTTAGTTATCTGTGGAGTTGTCTATGTACACTAATCTCATGCTTTAGAACTATTGAACTGCTTATGCTTTTTGCAGAACCATGTGGAAAAACAAATCAGAAAAGTTGAAAATCAAAGAAATTGTTGAAAGAGAGAAAAAGAAGCAAAAGAGAAACCATGTGGTGGGATGAGATGAAGCGTAAAACGCACTCTCCCATAAACACGTGCGAATAAGTGAGATGGAGCATCAAATGCACTCACTTACAAAAGAAAGATTGAAGAAGGTGAAACAGAGCATAAAATGCATTCACCGAAAACAAAGAGAAAAATGAAAGTTCTGGTAAAAAAAATAAAGCAGGAAAAGTATGTATTAAGTCTTGAGTAATGTGCACGATTTTTGCTCCATGGTAACTAAGTTGAGTAAGTGTGTGGATCATAGAAGAGTGTTTATGTGGATACAATTTGACTTAATGAAATTCAATAGTGAAAACGCATGGTTGTTGTTTTGAGTTAATTGATGAAGCATTGATTATGTTTTGTAGGTTTAGTGTTGATAATCATGATTTGATCTTGAAATCTTTTGACATTATGGTTGAGTAGAGTTTTTTTGAAAATCAAACTTTTGATTTACACGACGTGTAAAAGACTAAGTGTGGGGAAATTTGATAAGTACACAATATTCATGATTTTTTATTCCTTTACGTTTGATTTTATTGCATGTTTCATGTGTATATGACTTAATAAGTTGTTCATTGTTTTCAGGTGAATTAAAGTTAAAAGGATGGAAACAAGTTGATTTGGAGCTGAATTGAAGAGAAAAAGAAAATTTAAAAATCTTAGATTTTTGGAAAGTTTCTAAAAACAGATTTTGGCATCTTTCTACATAGATTTAGAATGATATTGCTATTAGAATTAGGATTGCTTTGGACTGAGATTTTATTTCCTTATTAGATTCTATTTCTTTATGGAAACTAATTATGATATGTAATTTCTTTTAGGATTTGAATTTCTAGTTCTTATAGGATTTAGAACTTTGTCTAGCACTATACATAGATGTAATAGTCAGGGTATTATTCATTCTACCATTTAATCATCTACTACATTCTCTCATCTACACCATTGGAGTGCAGACTTGGAAGCATGTCAGGCTAGTTTTCTTTATTCAGTTCTAAGGGATGTTGAACCTTATTTATAATTAATGGTTAATTGAGTATTCGTTATTTATTCCTTCTTACATGAAATTCATTCTTGATAATCTAATTAAATTTTTGAATGCTATTTGGCTTAACTAATTTGATTTTTGCAGGATTGAGTTGGTTACCGAATATCATATGCTAAATCAAGGAATAATATTACATGTAATTGATATTGCTCCTAATCAAAAGTAGCAATTAGTAATACTTGATTGTGGACAAGCTTTTGAGTATTGCTATGATTATCAGAAGACAAGTTAAACAATCCGAGCTTATGTGTTTGTTGCTTGGAATAGTCTAATTCCCTAGTTCTTAATGTTGCTGTTATATTAAATCTAGAGAACTTATTTTAAGTTATATAATGGTTAGAATCTTGTGAAGAGCTTGCTTCATTGGGTGACAATCTAAGGGGAGTTTCGGGTAGCAGAACTTGTTACCTAGGGCTATTAGTTTCATTGAAGGGTAAATAATATTACACTTGATTAATCCATTGTTGTAAAAAGGTGATACTGAATTGAAAAACTGAAATTTTTTATTCATGTTAATTTAGTTAATCAATTCACAATTCCCTTTTCATTAGAAATCATAGGATAAATATAAAACAAATCACTCTATGTGGGATCGATCCTTGCTTGCTACTGTGCTAATTGTTTGAATTTGTAAAGTGAAAGTGAGGTTAATTTAGGAGTGTAAACGACAGCTCCCAATGACCAATTGGTGTCTCCAAAAGAGGATCTCTACAATATTCATGGGTTTTGTATACTAGTGTGTCACTGGGTGTTTGTGCAGGGTGTGAAAGTGTAATATCTAGGCTGTTGCAAGAGCTCTTTGAGAGCTAAACCAGTCTCTAATCCGCAATGCAAAGTTCACCATTAAGTTTAATTTTGAGAGATCAAGTCGAACAAGCTTCCTCTTTCAGTACTAGTTTACTTTCCAATTTAAATATTTAAAAAGGAAATCAATCAAGACTAAATTAAAGTTTAGGATGCAAATTGGAGATTAGTCAGGAATCAAAGACCAAACTATACCTTTTTCTCAAAGCATCTATCTTTCCTCTTCTGACGGAATTTATTCAAAGCAGCTTCTCTCTGTGCTGCCCGGTTCTGATCTAACCCATTCCTGCTTTCACTTCCATTTAAATCTTCAGCTCCACATTTTCCAGAGCCTCCATTATCACTTGCCATGTTTGTTCCTTCTGCTGTTTCAACTGTATTGTTGGCAATTTGTTCATTGCTACCGTTTTCCCTGTTGCTTTTGTTATTACTACCAGAAGCACTTCCATTTAAACTATAATTGGCAGCATTTCCTTCACTTGGTGCAGTTAGCACGTTGGATTGTCCAAAGTGTGATGCCGATGCAGCCTTGTCTTCTAAAGAAAAATTATTATGGTCTGAAAGCTGCTGATTTTGCTGCATATTATGAACATGGTGATGATGATGGTGGTAATGGTGATGGTGGTGCTGGACTCGGACCTGCTGGTGTGTAGTCCTTGCTTGAGCTGTTGCATGATCAGCTTTATCCTGTATTTCAGGCGGATTGTACGGAGTATGGCTGTTTTTCACTGATTGAAAAGCAGAACAGGGATGAGAATTGACTAATGATCGGGACATTTGCTTATCATTAAATGCTTCTGGCTTGGAGAATGCATTATTAGTCGTTGATCCCATGTCATCGTTGTTGCTACTGCCATTGGAACGCTGATTAGGAGTGCCATTTGAATTAGATTCTAAGTTGTGCAGTGACCTAGTCCTTTCTGCTTCTGAGCTATTATCAGGAGGAGAGCAGCTGCCTACATTCCCAGTTGGAGCTTGGTTAGCATTTGAAGTAGTGTTATACCTGCATGTTAACGAATCAAATGAAATGTTGAATTTCAGGATGTTCTGCAGATACTAGGCAAATTCATTTGTTTATTTGAAGGTTTTAAGTTCTCATACCTTGAGAAGGCTGAAAGGTCTGAATGTTTCAAAACATTTCGCTCTGAAGCACTGGTCCAGGTCTCTCCATCTCTCAGTCTATTCAAATCAAGTTCAAGCGAAGGTAATTTCTTAGCTTCATTTGTGGTCTTACCTTTGATATTGGTAATCTTGGACAGGTCAAGTTCATTGGTGACACTTTCCATCTGATGGTTACTACTGTTGGTAATGACAGCCATACAATCAGAAGATTCCTTCCTCAACTCACCATTTTCTGCTTTACTGTTGAGCTCCATTCTACCTTCTTCTAATTTCTCGTTATCTTCCTTGGATTCTGAATCGAAATTTTTGTTATTACCTGCTACACTCTTCCATACCTTTGTACTTGGTTCTTCAAGCAGTAATTCTAGATTTTTAGGGACTCCTATCTCCAAGTATTTGTCCATCGAAATATTGCCTGAAGAGTAAACTGCTTGCCCAGTTTAGATATAACTAAAGAAACAGGGAACTAAAGACACAAACTTTAAACAGGGAACTAATGAAAATAGAGGCTCACATACCCAGTTCATCACCCTCTTCGTTGCACTCAGTAGTAGCAGTCTTAGGTACCCAGTAGTCGGTAAGAGCTTCGGAACTTGAACGAATAACCTGCGCGCAAGTGCTATCAGGCGGATCCCCCAATTGGTCCCATTGTGACAATGGTTGGGTTCTGTCAACCTCTACTACTCTTTTTGACCAAGAAATCTGGGAAACAAGAAGACAAAATTGCTTTTAGGAGATATACTGGCTTCAATCCGTGGGTTGTGTTAGAATGTGCATCTAAGAAATATGAATCAAATATAATACAACATTTATCGTATATATGTGGACGTATATAGTTATTACTATTATGCAGAAGCAGCGATATGCTGGTGTTACTTTTTCTGAAGATGTAACAATTTTTTTCTTTCAAAACTACATCTCAAATTCAATAATTACATATAACTGCTCATTTCAATATCCACCTATGGTTAATATGTTCGAAGTAAAATAAAATTATTAACTTTATCTCATGCAAATGCATCATAATAGACCACATCTACAAGCCTATATAATGCCATTAAGCATCCACATGTGAACACAACATGGCTCAGACATCCATTATCTAAAGCAACGATAGATTCTGTGCAATAGTCTAGTCAAATATTAGGACACACAAAGGCTCTCACAAGCATGCCTATCTGTGTATTTGTAAACATGCTTTCTTACCTAAAAGAAGAAGGGCTTAGGTCACATGGATTCATATTATCGAATAATGAAATATATGATATTGTACATACTCCACCCCTTGACAGTGGTTTATCCTGAATGGTGGACCCAAGAATAACCGGAGGGGCCAAAGTAAGCTGCTCAGCTTAGTAACAGTTTTATTGCTGTTGTTGATAATAACTCAACTCAAATCAACAAATTATCCCAAGCTAGTTGGGGTAGGCTGAAAATGAATTCCACATATAACAATGAATAGCAAAACAAGAGTTTAAAAAAAATAAAATAAAATGGAAAACAAGATAATATAAATATCAAATAGTGTTACAGGTTTCGACCTCTGACATGCGACTTACCCTACTCCACTCCTACCTATTTGTCAAGGACTACATAATATTCCTCTCCTGCATGTCTCTTTGTACAACTTTCTCCCAAGAAAGTCTTGGTGTCCCCCTTCCTCTTCTTACATATTTCTCCTGATACAGTATATCTCTCCTCACAGGTGCGTCTACAGAACAGCATTGGATATGACCAAACCATCTCAACCAACTATCACTCATCTTCACCTCAATCGGCTCCACTCCAACCTTCTTTCAAATGTCCTCGGTTCTAATCCTGTCTAACCTTGTATGTCCATACATCCACCTTAGCATTCTCATTTAGCAACTCCCATCTTATGTACATGTTGTTTCTTGGTTTCCCAACACTCAGCTTTGTATAACATTGTTGACCTAATCGTCGTCCAATAAAACTTTCCCTTCAACTTGATCGTAATTTTATGATCGTACAATAACCCTGATGCACCACACCACTTCAGCCATCCTGCTTTAAGCCTGTGACTTGTATCCTCATCGATATCTCCCTCTTGTACAATATTTTATCCCAAATATTTGAATACATCGTTTTTAGGTACCTCCTTCCGTCACACTACCCACATCTATTCTAATATCGTTGAACTCACACTTCAAAAACTATGTCTTACAACTTGATCAAAACCCTTTTGCTTCCAATGTGTCAAATCTCCAACTTTGCATCAATGCCTTCCTTAGTCTCATCAATTAACACAATATCATCAGAAAACAACATACACCAAGACACCATCATATGTATCTTTTGTTATCTCATCCATAATAAGGCAAAGAGACATGGGCTTCTTGCTAACCCTTGATGTACTCTCAGAAGCAGTTATATCCCATAAGCTAAACCCAGAAAGAAAAGGATTGAAGTATGATATTGTGTAGTTTTTCTTACTTCATGAAAAGAGAGATATGACACTAGATATCATAAAATGATAAAACAAGATTGATATAGCTGACATAGCTGTTGCACTACGATAAAAATAAAGGAAAGGAAGAGAAAATTTAGTTGTATGTCCATTTTTACTTTTTGAGATTTTTTTAGGGACAAAAGAAAAGAAATTGACAAAAAATTCTAACACTTAATTTCCCAGTCTTTAGGGCTACAAAAATATATTGTTCTTGGGAATTTTGTTCGTGACAGAGACTCGCGAAAGCAACAGTTTTTGTCTTTCCTCTCTAAAGCAACATACACTATAGTAGTCAATCTTCTAGATTGGATATCATTATTTGACATGGAATTTAAAGGGATTTGCACTCTTTGTAGGTACAAACACCTATGATTAGGAAATTTTCCGTGTAATATTATGTAACTAAACTAGTCCTAGTTTCTCCAGATTACATATTAGTTAAATGTAGATGATTTCTTCAGGTACAATGATACATGGAAACATAGATATATCTAGGAAGTAGCCGGACTTACCATTAACTAATCAATCCTAGAAAGTAACTGGACTTTCCATCAACTAATTAATCAGAGCAAACGCTCAATCTACTCAGTTCATCAGTCAGCGGAATATAAAATTTAGACTACTAGCAGCATAGTAAAAATATTTTTGGTTAAACCTATTAATTATCCAATCAGAAGCACTGGTGTTCTTTTTTAATTGTAAGATAGAAATGTTCACAGCATGAAGATATTTATGCATCAAATGCATAAAAGATTAGAGAAAGTGATGGCACAAACTAATGCTATTTTGTTAAGAGAATGATATACCTGAGTGCCACTTCCATCCTTAACATTCAAACCAGTGCTCCATTTGTCATCCTCATTGCTACCTGTGTTATTGTCTGACCCTTCAACACTTTTTGACTTGGAGGGTTTTTGAATCCTTATACCGCTCTCACTTCCGCTGAAGCTAGACTGATGAAAGGATGATAAATTAATGCAGAATAGATGAGTAAAATGTGTGCCCATGAGGATTTTAATTTGTTATTGGAATGGCTATACAGTTAGCATGGAAAATCAAACTATCAATTGAAATCTGGTAAATGATGCGAATTTCAACCAATAACCAAATCCATTTCTAGTGTGGATAGTCAACTGGTTATGTCCCCTTAACATGTTATATCAAAACCAACTTGAAGGCAAAGTGCAAAACTGGTTCATATATATGCATATACAAAATTAAAACAATTATAATAACTCACACTGTGGCATTTTCTCCACACATGCTGCCAGAGATTTTTGAGCTCATTCTTTCGAATAGGCTTCACTAAAAAGTCTACTGCACCTTTCGACAAACACTTAAAGACTATACCCATTGAATCACTAGATGACATCACTGCACATAAAACTCAAAGGTGTAGCTATTAAAGTATCAATAATTTATATTATCAACGGAAAATGTGCTACAAATTTCTTTGAGTTTAGCAAATGGGAAAAATACTTACTAATCAATGGAATATTCTTGCAAGTTTTGTGGCTCATAATCTTGGCTAAGAGACCAATACCAGACAAACATGGCATGACTACCTCAGTTAAAACCAGATCAATGTGATTGGTTGGATTTTCCAAGATTTTCCAAGCTTCAAGGCCATTTGATACAGCCGTAACTGCCATGATTTATTACAAAATAAGGTTTAAAAGTATTTAACAAAAACTATACATTCAAAGGATAGATAGACGGAATTCACTAATGGTACAGGTGGCAAGTAAAGAATATTACGTCAAGAAAATGTCAATTTAAATACCTTTAAATAGCTAAACGCATACATATATTTGTGTGTGTGGGTGTATAATGAAATATGCAGGAATAAACATAAACAAAGTAATGCTCTAGGCTCTAGCATTAAAAAATCGTATTCTCTCTAATAATTGGGCAAACAAAAATAAGGGGATTGTAAAAGTGGCACTATGGTGCTCTTATTTGATCTAATACATTATATATTGTATTATTACATATCAATTATAATCCATTTTTATAAGAAGTTGCTTCTTTTTTAATCCCTGGCTCCGAACGCAAATTCCTCCTTTATCCTAAGCTTGTAACAAACTATGCAAGAAAATATAAGGTAATACTGATTGAGGAGAAGATGAGGGAAAATCAGTTGTGAGGTGATTTGGTCATATCAAACTTCGAATTAAGGTGTACTGGTGAGAAGATTAGTATTGTATCATGGGTAAGATATAAGGAGGGATAGGCAGAAAATTGCACAAGGAAGAAGTATGAAGTATGAAGTATGAGGTATTTGATCTGAGAGTAGTGCTCGGCTTTTTAAAGATGGCTATTTATCTTTCTTTTGTTGAAAGATAGGATATTTTTTTCCATTTTTTTATTGGACCATGTAAATTTCTGTTTCTGATCTTTGAAGAGATTAGAGAGCTATTCTCTTTTGAGTATTTCAATTTTCCGTTATTTTTAGGGTGGGTGGACTATTGTTCCCCTATACTTGTATTATCTGTTTTCACCTACAAAACTTATTCTTTTATAATAAACCCTCTCATAATAAACCCCAGCTCTACGTAACGCCTGTAGAGATTAGGGCTATTCTCTTTTGAGTATTTCAGTTTTCCATTATTTTCAGGGTGGGTGGACAATTGTTACCCTATAATTGTATTCTCTGTTTTCTCCTATAAAATTTATTCTTTTATAATAAAACCAGCCCTTTCATAATAGACCCAGCTCTACTCACGCAGCCTTACATTCCAAATTAGTTGAGGTAGCTGAAACTGAATCTCATATGTAAGCATAAAAGTAGAAAGGCAAGAAGAAAACTAAACTGGTAAAAAATTTCTAAGGTGTAGAACTTGGATAACTTATCTAAGGCCACTTTAAATACGAAGTAGTTTGAGCCTCATATAACAATCCAACCTAGATAACTTATCTAAGGTCACTTTAAATACAAAGAAGTTTTGAGCTTCATTTAACAATCCAACCATATGAATGCAAAGAGTATGCAAAAAAAATCACTTTAAATTTTGCTTCATCTGCCACTGAGGGTAAGGTCTGTAAGCTGCAAAAGGCTCTGTATGATCTGAAGCAATCTCCTAGAGCTAAGTTTGATAGATTTCACAAAGCAATGATAAGGTTTGAAAACAAATAGAGTCGAACAGATCATACTTTATTTGTCTAACAAATAAAGGATAAGCTTACCATTCTTTTTGTTTATGTTGATGACATTGTGGTGACAGGGGATAATAGGGAAGAGATAGTTAATCTCAAAGCAAGGCTGACTAGAGAGTTTGAGATCAAAGATCTTGGTCCTTAGAAATATTTCATTGGTATTGAAGTTGTCAGATCTTCCGGTGGAATATTTCTATCTCAAATGAAATATATACTTGATCTTCTAACAGAAATTGACATGTTAGGATGTAAGCCTGTTGATTCTCCTATTGAAGTTAATCATCTTTTAGTAGGTGGCTCATGACCTATGATTGATAGAGAAAGATATCAATGTTTGGTGGGACGATTGATATATCTCTCTTACACTAAACCTAATATATCTTATGCTGTGAAAATAGTAAGTCAGTATATGCATGATCCTCGATATAGTAACATGGAATTCTGAGATTTCTTAAGTCTGCTCTTGGGAAAGGTATATTGTTCACACCACATGATCATATAAGAATCGAAGCATTCTCCAACTCGAATTGGGCTGGCTCTATAAATGATCGTCGTTTTACATCTGGTTACTGCTCATTGGTTGGTGGCAATCTTGTTACTTGGCGTAGTAAGAAACAATCCGTAGTAGCGAGATCCAGTGCCGAAGTAAACTATCGAGCTATCGTCTTAGGTTAATGTGAACTAATGTGGCTTCGAACTTTGCTAAAAAATTTGGGTGTTGCAACTAAAAGGCCTATGCAGTTATTTTGTGATAATAAAGCAGATATTAGTATTGCAAATGACCCGGTACAACATGATAGAACGATTGACAGACACTTCATTAAAGAAAAATTAACTAGTGGTCTTATTTGCTCACCTTTCGTCAAAACAGAACATCATCTTACTGATATTTTGACTAAAAGTCTTAGTAGTAAGTTGTTTCATCCATTATGTTTCAAGCTGGGTTCGCGAGACATCTATACACCAACTTAAGGGGAGTGTTAGAAGATATTCTCAACATACATGTGTGCCAAAACATCCTAGTGTGCCAACCCATCTATGTGTGCCAACCTATCCTAGTTCATTCCATGTGTGTTCATGTATAATTTAATTTGTACTAATGCCTATAAATAGGCTTGTTGAAATCAGCTTCTTTCTTTCAACATGTACCATTATAATTTAAAAAGAGAGAATCGTTGGTTCATTATAGTCATTTATATCTCTTTTCTATCGTGACAACTCTTGTTTCCACACCTTGTAGCATTCTGAGGCCCTACTAATAAATATTTATAATAACCTTTTTTCCACTCCGAAGGGTCCTAAAGGTCGGTCCTAGTCCTAAGTTAACTCAGCTGAAATTAGAGCAAAACTGAACGTTGGAGATTTTATTGAAGGCACAACCCATAGAATTTCTTGGATTGGATGCAACGTTGGTATTACTTGACTGATGCGAGGAAGTAGTTCTTTGCTAAAATATAGTTGAAAGGGAAAAATCTTATTTGATGGACTCATTATAAGAAGACTCACTATGTAACATTGAGGAGATGGGAAGGCATGAAAGTTGTGTTATGAGTCATCACTTTATGCCTCCATATAACAAGGAACGACCATATCCCCAGTTTCTGAGTTAGGGCAAGGAAGTAAGTCTGTGGAAGAATTTATAACATTATTTATGGTCTTGCCGAACAATCCGAGTTCCCCTAAGTTGAAGATGTGTCATGTGTGCTTATCTATATGTACCAAAGAGGACAAAATCTTGAGATTTTGAGAGGCTATTATCTAGCAGACTCTTTACCTTGGGTGAAGCAGTTCAAGTGCTGTACCAAATAGAGGACGACTTGAAAAAGAAAAACACCTGTCACACTCCTACAGAGGCCACAACTCCGAGCGAGCACATAAGACAAATGAAAGAAGAAAAATCCGCAAATGCAACAAGCCTAAGCACTTAGATATCTATGATTAACAAAAGGGAGACAAAGAACTCTTTCATAAAGGAGAATGAACTAGGGTTATCATTTCACTGACCACAATCACTAGATTAAAATCAATCTAGGAGGAGTTCATGAAATTGATAATATCAATACGAGCAAACAGAACACAAATATGTTGAACTTTTCTTTTCAAATATTAAGGTTCACATAGAAAACGCTTGGATAAAATTTTCTTTGTGATGATAACTTTTTATATTAAACGTTGAAGATTAAAAATTAAAGTTAAAAAAAACCATGTTGACGTGCATCCTACAAATCTTAATATTCGAAAAAGAAAATGTCCATAGAAAAAGCGAACTCTTTCTTCGGACAGAGGGAGTATTATTCTTAAGGAGTAATTGCTTAATCCCAGTTAATTAGGGAGAGAACTATCGTGAATTTTGGAAGCATTTCCTCAGTTTTATACTACCTTAAGTTAGTTTCCAATAATACAGCAGAACTTGCGAGTATTCGAAGTTCCTCCGTCCCATTAAAGATATCCTCAATTTCTTTCTTGAAAGTTGCAAAAAAATGTAACCTTTGAGTCCTCAATTGTACAATATCTAGTAATATTACCATTTTACACATGCTCTTTAATATATGGGAGCAATAAATGGTGAAATTAACATACCCCATAAACATATCAATTTCATGAAGGCGGTTACTGTTTGGTGGGAGAGAAACGCATGATGGTTAGAATGTTAGATTTCTTTTTTTTTAAGACTGTTGTATTTTGTAGGCAGAATAAGTTTTATCCAAATTCTATGATTTCATTTATCAACTTTTTGGTAGAGTTTAGGTTGAGGACCATTTGAGTGAGGGGATGCCCTTGATGTACAAGGGTCAAGGGGCTTGGGTTCTGTTTTGCAGGCTGTGTATTTATGGATTCACCTGCATTTTGTATCTTCTGCGGCGTATTGGGACGGGCATTCCATTTGGCACCTTATGAATAATACTTCTCAAAAAAAGGTGGTTCCATGAAGGGTAAAACTGAAACATTAGAGAATATTTGGACTTTTCTCCTTATAATACTAATATGCATGAGATTTCAGTGAGAACATCTTAATTGGGATTTGGGACAAAGGGAAATAGGATTAATGATATGTGATGGTCCTGATGGTGCAGGCAGGCATACAGGCTACCGGGTTCTTCTAAAACATAAATGGAATAGTCTTGTTCAAAGCATCAATATTCTTAATTTGGATACTAATGAAAAGAAACACCTTGTTATAGAAAGTATCAACAATAAGCAGATTTCAAAAACATATCTCATAGTATTCGAAAATGTTAAGTGAACCTAGGCGGCGGAGGGGGTGCCTAGCGTCTAGGCCGCCTAGGCGATGCCTAGGCGTTTTCCTAGGCGGACTAGGCATATTTTCAGGCGATATCATTTATTTATTTTTCTATTGTATATACTTGTAATACTATACAAAACATATAATATATGTAATTTTTTTTAATGTTACATGAAATATTACCAAAGAAACAATCTTTTAAGGCTTGACAAATTCATTTAAGTATTGTAGAGCTTCAAAGTAGATGTGGGGCCTAGAGGTGCCTAGCCAAATAAAGGCGATAGAGGACCGCCTAGCGCCTAGGAAAGGATTACGGACCTAGGCGGGGATTTTTAGAACAATGATCTCATTTTTCAAACCATAAATTATTAATTAAAGAGGACATCAAATATATAATTCAGCAAAGATGTTTAGATAAAGGTATGTGGATCAAGAGATTAATCAAAGAATTTTGAATTCATTAAAACAAGGTCAACACATCCATAAGATCAAATACAGCCCCTTCAAGTATGATATATAAACAATGCACTGACAACATGGCAGGTTGAGTCATCATTTATAAATCATACTAGGTCATAAGAAGTTACTGACCTTCATAGCTACAATTTCTAAGCAATGCACTGACAACATGGCGAGTTGAGTCATCATTTTCCACCAGCAGAACCCTGAGAGACCTAACAGGAAGGAACCGCTCCCATCGAACCACTGGCCCTAAAAGCTGCTGCTGCTGCTGTCTCTGCAGAACAGGCTGCACCTGGACTATGCACCTACTGTTTACATCTTCGCCATCCTCAATAATCCTTGACTCGTCTTGTTCCAAGAGCCCCTGCCCTCCAGCAACTCCCTTTCTCACCTCCCTGCCTTCATCTCGCATATGATGATTGAGGTCTGCCAACCCTTTAGTTTCCGGACCATTAGCACTCACCCCAACACTCCTCATCAACCAGATTCAAATAGACCAATAACGACTATGGAACTTGATTGACTAGGCAAAACGATCACTAATTTATAAGACAAGACATTGCACATACTGTTGTATTCAAGAAACCAACCTTTTGAAACATAAAACTCTTCAACACGTCCTACATTATGAGAATTACAGATATCAAAACAAAAAAGTCACACACAAACCACAACTATCAATAAATGATACAATTATGACGTGCTATTTATGAGAATTACATATGCAACCAAATTCCACAGAGAGAGAGAGAGAAACACAAATTTCTCTCATGCCAAGTTCTTAGGCAGGATGACAAAGGCCTTATTACTGATCCAAAATAATTCTCTTTATTATTTTTTAGACTTGCCACCTTAATTTTCAGAAGAGGCCTCTTATTTTGGGATGGCCCAAATCAAAAAGATATCTTGGAGTAATATGTATGCTCCATATAATTTCTCAATCCAAAGTAATCAAAATCAACTTGTAACACCAGAAGCTCACTAAATTACGGTATTCAATGGGTAAAAGGAAAAGAATTCTCAAACATCCACAAGATGCACTTCCTTTCGAAACAATTATCTTATTCGATAAAAGACAATTAACACTCAAGAAATGAAGCAATGGAGAATTATCATTTCTCCAAGTTTCAACAAAAATTTTGGCTCTTCCAAAATTAGCCTCAAGATCATCTCAAGACAACACCACCTGTTAGGGCGTGAATATTTGGGCTTGGCCATGGGGTAACCCTATCTATGTAATGGGCCGGATTTAATGTTGGCCCATATATGTTTATTATGTATTTTATTGTAAGAGTCCTTATTAGAGAAGGATTGGGGTTTCCTTATTTGGTGGGATGAAGATATCTAACTTGGGAAGGAAGCAATTGCAGTTATAAGTGGATTTTGACTAGGACTCCTATTCCTAGTAGGGTTTGGACAGACAAGACTTCTATAAATAAGGCTACAAGCAAGGCATGAAGGGATTCATTATCAGATCACAGATTATGAGACAAGGGCACAAGAGATACAACACAAATACATAACTTGTACTCCCAATATTATTATAGTGGATTACTTTCTATCCCCGTGGTTTTTTCCCAATTGGGTTTCCACGTAATTCTTGTGTTCATGCTTTATATTTCTTTTATTTATGTTTATATGAGGGTATTTCGTGAGTTTAAATTCACAACGATATAATCAACCGTTGGCGCTGTTTTGGCCTGCCTTTTTGGGTGATTTCGTCAGGCGTACAAAATCAGGCGTTAACATTGGCGCCGTCTGTGGGAAACAAGACACTTGTTCAGTGTCAAATTAAAATCACCGAATTTGATTGGAGGGCTACATATAAAGCTAAGTAGCTCTTTTTTATCAAATCACTAATATGTATCATACGTGTGCATGTAGACATTCAAGTGCCCATTCACCCATTAGGATTTTTGATATTAATATAATTTTGATATCCCTATTTGCGAATGATATGGTTGATATTATATATTGAATTCTCGTTATGCATAATATTATTGACAACGTTCATTGTGCGATTTACGCGGTAAGCAGTCATTCACATGGCCATATACACCCAATTTATTTATTTGAAGGTATTATCAAATTATTGTACACATCATGAAAATTTGATCTCACGTTTATGCTCGGTCAATATGGAAAGGAATAATATTGTTATTCAATTTTAATAACATCATTGTTTAAAAGTTTAATGTTAAGCATAATTAAGACTTGTGTGCTTTAATTATTGGGAGGCCTGTTTGTAGCAATAAGGATAATATTATATGGTTAGTTTCTTTATTATACTTTATGAATGTTTACAATTTGTAGCCATAAAGTATAAGTCTCATTCACCCAGTAACGTACATCAATTGTATTTCTCGATTGTATATGATGATTACCTGGAGTACACCAAAGCTTGATAGATCCATGTGGTAACATTTTGTAGGAAACTGCAACTATGGAGAAGGCTTCCTAGCAGCTTTGTTGTTAGGCCTCGTGACCTGAACAGATTATTGGCTAATTTTCAGTCAGCCCTTCAGGAGATTGCAATCACAACAACAAGCAAGGTTGCTTATTGGCATGAGAGGTGGAAAGCAGTCACCACTCTATATTACATATAAGACCACTTCAGCAAGGTGAACATCACTTCGGCATGCTAAAGGAAATCGTACAATGGACTCGGACTGCTTTGGCATTTGGATCGACTTTCAAACTACTTCGGCTTCAGCACTTCAGCCTATTACAAAGTAGGAACTACACCTCAACCAAATTTGGCTTATGCAGTAACCGATCACGTGGAGACTTTTGATTGTCCGAATACATGGTGGTTAGAACTTTTGATACTTTCTTGGGCAGCAGTGCATCTCATAGTTGGGATAGGGTGCAACGGTAATCGGTTTGGCTTTTCAAACGGTGCGTGGTCCAACATTGCAAAATTTGGGATTGGAATCATAAACAAAGATTTGGTGGTTTCCCATTACTATGGTTACAAGACATGCGGAGGATACGAGGAGAACCGAGAGTAGGTTTCGGAGCCGCTCGCGTGATAGAAGCAGATTTGGAGAGATCGTTCGCAGAGATCGAAGACAAGTCAGCCCCCGTGAAAAGAGGTCTCATCAGGAGGCCCAATTGTCAGTGCAGAAGCCTAGGGGAAATCGTCAGGATAGCCCTCGGCGGAATCGGGACTTCGAGAAAGTTGCTATGGGCTTCACCGAAGTTAATGACTTCGGCATTTATTCAATACGTTGGTTTCGACACCAACCAATACAAGCTACAGAATGGAAATTGATCGGGGCTTCAGATTAGTCGGTCGACACTTCGGCATGGTCGCCATCAAAATACTACAGCAGATTTGACAGTTCAAGATGTCCGCTCATGGCACTTCGGGCAACAGGGTCCATTTCGGACGATAGCAGTTTTGTTTCAGAATGTATCATATCGGCTTCATCATGCTTTCACTTCGGTCGGATTTCGACATGACTTATCCTTCGGCATACTCAAACTACTTCGGCAGGATTTCGGCATGACTGCGGACCACTTCGGCAAACCCTTCGGCGATTCCTCTTCGGACTACTTTTGCTTTGCAAGGCAACTTCGGCGTTTCCCTCAAGCTTCTTCGGTTAAGCTATTTTGTGGTGTTGTTCGGGAAGAAAGAATAAATATGCCCCACCAGATTTTTGAGACTGTCATCGGGATGGTGATGTTACGGGAAATGGGGAATCTGCACGTGGAAGGAGGGATACAGGGCATGGACTAGAAGTGAAGCAACACTGATGGAATTTATGGTTACTAATATAAAGTCGTTAAAAGGAGTGGCTCTTTCTTTCGATGACTACTCCTATGGCCCTCGACAGTTCTTCGCAAGTCTTTAGTCACTATGTCTGAAGCGATCTTGCATATGCAACTTCCTCCGCATCAACAGCAACAGAGAGAGGAGGCTTCAGATTTAGGAATTTACTATGGGGGATATTCGATGGACTTGACGGAGAAAGCAGTGGAGAAGAAGACTCACAGTCTAAGGAGAAATATTTTCAGAATCAGTATGGTGGGTTTGATTGAACAATTCAGCGGGACTGTTGTTGATAGGCAGACAATTCGATGACTTTGAGAATGGAGTATATAGTGCGTCATGCAGCGGATACGAGGCGAACCGAGAGCAAGCTTCAGAGCAGCTCTCGTGACAGAAGCAGTTCTGGTGCAGGAGGTTGGGGGTAAGCAGCACCTAGTCCCTAAAGGATGTGGAAACAAGGAGCCCGAACTTGAAAAATATTTATGTACGCTTTGGTAGTGGCCAGTCAGAGGCTTCGGCAATATTTCCAAGAGCGGTTGGTGGTGGAATATACGGATCAACTTCTGAAGAAAGATCAGGGCCGGTCAGAGGTCTCTAGAAGACTAGCAGCATGGAGTTCTTTTATGATTGTCTGTTCAGCGGACCAAAACCTGTTTAACCGATCAGCGGATCGGTCATTGGTGCTATGGTGGAAGACCCTTCGTCTCTTTTGAGCGGAGTTTTATTTTTCCTGGTGTACCTTCGGCTCTTGGAGAGAAGGTCATCAGTGGGGCTATGGAGGGCTTCGTGATAGAAGTAACTTTTCCTGGTGTACCCTCGGCTCTCGGAGAGAGGGTACATCGGAGTGACTAAAGGTTGGGTTCCAGCGCCTCTTCGGAGCGTCTTGGAACATTCCTGATGTGCCTTCGGCTCTCGGAGAGAAGGTCATCGGTGGGGCTATGGAGGGCTTCATGTGTAAGCAATATTTTCCCTGGTGTGCTTTCGGCTCTCGGAGAGAGGGCACATCGGAGTGACTATGGTGGGCTTCTCTTAGAAGCAAATTTTCCCGGTGTATCTTCGGCTCTCGGAGAGAAGGTACATCGGAGTGACTAAGGTGGGATTCCTTCGCCTCTTCGGAGTGATGTGAATATTTTTCATGATGTTCCTTCGGCTCTCGGAGAGAAGGACTTCAGAGGTTTAAGGTTGGATTCCTTCGTCTCCTCGTAGCGAAGTGAATATTTATTTAAGGGTGCACTTCTATTCATGAATGCATTCATTCATGCATTCATTCATTTATGCATTCATTAATTCATTCATTCATGCATTCATTGATTCATTCATTCATGCATTCATATCTTCATTCATGCATATATAACATAAGCATCGACTTGAAGACGAAGGCTGGGCTCAGTCAGAGAGTCTCAGTTCTTGGATTTGCTGGGCTCGGTCAGAGAGTCTCAGTTCTTGGTCCTGTTGGGTTCGTTCGAAGATCGCCATATTTTTAGCCGGTGGGCTGGACGTTTTGTGTTGCTGGGCTATGTATTTTATATACTCTTCCATCAAATGTTCCGTTTTATGAAAGACTGGGGGGCAATGTTTGGTTGTGATTATTTGGGTCTAGCCATGGTGCAGCCCAATCTATTTGTATACTCTCTTATTATAAGTTCCTTATAAATAAGAGACTGGGGGGCAATGTTAGGGCGTGAATATTTGGGCTTGGCCATGGGGTAACCCTATCTATGTAATGGGCCGGATTTAATGTTGGCCCATATATGTTTATTATGTATTTTATTGTAAGAGTCCTTATTAGAGAAGGATTGGGGTTTCCTTATTTGGTGGGATGAAGATATCTAACTTGGGAAGGAAGCAATTGCAGTTATAAGTGGATTTTGACTAGGACTCCTATTCCTAGTAGGGTTTGGACAGACAAGACTTCTATAAATAAGGCTACAAGCAAGGCATGAAGGGATTCATTATCAGATCACAGATTATGAGACAAGGGCACAAGAGATACAACACAAATACATAACTTGTACTCCCAATATTATTATAGTGGATTACTTTCTATCCCCGTGGTTTTTTCCCAATTGGGTTTCCACGTAATTCTTGTGTTCATGCTTTATATTTCTTTTATTTATGTTTATGTGAGGGTATTTCGTGAGTTTAAATTCACAACGATACAATCAACCGTTGGCGCTGTTTTGGCCTGCCTTTTTGGGTGATTTCGTCAGGCGTACAAAATCAGGCGTTAACACCACCCAAAATCCATTTTTTACTTTTGAAACCAAAACCAAACAATAGACATCTAATTTTGGAGCTCTATATTCAAAAATAAACTACTAAATAAGAAAAAACAAATTCTTGAGAGTTAAAAACCAATGAGAAATGTAAATCCAAATAAATGGATAAGAAATATTAAGTATATATTACCTTTTACACATAATTGATGAATAATATAGCTCAAACCATACAACTCAATCCATATAAATCGTGCAAATCAGCAAGCCCAGAGATTCAAACTAAGCTCAATAATTCAAAATTTCAATCAAAATCTAAAACCTAAATCAATTAAATTCAGCTCAAAACAATTCTAGGGTTTGCTCTTGAGTTATTTCGGACGAGATTTCACTGGTTGAGAAAACAGCGCATCGAAAAGCGGAGGCAGACAGAAACGTTTATCCGAGAAGATATTATATTCCTCCGACTTGATGACGTGTCAATTGGAGACCCCTAGGTGTGCCATGTAGGACGCCACGTGGATGGTGACGTGGAGGAGATCAAAAGAAGGGCGCTAAGCAGTGTGTTAACCGGATCCTGAAGCAATCCTTTTTTGAGACCCGATTTGGGACACGTGGTGCGATGTGGGACGAGTTAAAGGTTTTGGGTGTTTGTTGTCCCCGGTCAAAGGAGTTGAGCATTGGGTAGTCCAAAACTAACGGCGTTTAGGCGGCGCTCAGATATTCTTTTTGTTGACGAAAATGTCCTTTGTAAGTTTTGTTTGTCTCCAAAAATGCCCTCGAACGACAAGTTAGATTCCATGTCACCAAGAAAATATCTGCTGATGGGTTATACCTCGGTGCCGAACTACAAAATTTTGGCAGACACAAGAATTGCGCAATGAAATACGGCCACAAATTAAGTAGATATCGGCCTAATCTCTTTCTTTCTTTTTAATTTAAACTCATAAAACTTTTTCTTTTTTTTAGGAAATCAGATGAAATTTCATTAAATTTGAAATAATAATCATTTATTTAAAAGTTCAATAATGATCAATAAAGAAATTATATCTTCACCTGACATAAAATTCTAAAATAAATTTCACTTCACTATCTGAGATTTTAACATTTTTTCATTTAACCACTTGTTGCTTAAAAACCTACACTTAAACATATGAGATTTTAAAATGAAGTGAAAAAGTTACATTTTCCTTTCAAACTGACTGTGCGTGTTAGTAACTCGCTAAGAGAGCGTGAGCAATTAGAAGGAGCAAAAGAGCTAGGATTGCAAAAAACATATGGAATATATTTTCATATGTACCTAGTAGAAGGAACTAGAGAAAGTATAAGTAATTCAATTCTAATTGATTGTAATATAGAATTTGACCCTCGTACTTTTGAAGAAGCAATGAAATCTCAAAATGTTTATTTTTCGAAAGAAGCAAACAATGAAGAGATGGACTCTATTATGGGAAATAAAACTTAAAAATTAGTATATTTACCTCCAGGTAACAAACCTATTAGATGCAAATGAATCTTCAATAAGAAGTTGAGAGTCGATGGAATAATTAATAAATTTAAGGCAAGATTTGTGGCTAAAGGATTTTCTCAAAAGGAAGGTGTTGATTACTTTGACGCATATGCACCAGTTGCAAGAATAGTTACAATTAGATTACTTATAGCTTTAACTTCAATACACAAGCTTGTAATCCATCAAATGGATGTAAAAACAACATTCCTAAATGGAGAATTAGATGAAGAAGTTTACATGAAGCGGCCTAAATGCTTCATATCAAAGGACAAGAGAATAAAGTTTGCAAATTGGTCAAATCATTGTATGGGCTTAAACAAGCTCCAAAGCAATGGCGTGAAAAGTTTGACGAAACTATTCTTTCAAATATATTTAAAATTAATGGATCAGACAAGTGTGTGTACACACGATTCGTTAATGGAAAAGGTGTCATCATATGCTTATATGTGGATGCCATGTTGATATTTGGCACTGACCTAGAACAAGTGCATAATACTAAAACATTTCTTTCTGCGAATTTCGACATAAAAGATATGGATGTTGCTAATGTAATTTTAGGAATTAAAATTATAAGAGACGATGAGGGTTTAACCTTAACACAATCTCACTACATTGAGAAAGTGTTGAAAAAGTTTGGACATTTAGAAAGTGCACCTGTAAGCACACCATTTGATAATAGTAGCATGTTGTCTAAAAATGATGGTAGATCTATTGCTCAATTAGAATATGCTAGAGCAATTAGATGTTCAATGTATGTCATGATTTGTATTGGACCCGATATTGTATTTGCGGCTGGTAAGCTTAGTATATTTACTAGTTATCCTAGTAATGACCATTGGAATGATGTACATCGAGTTTTTAGATATTTGAAAAAGACTATATGACATATGTTATAAAGGGTATCCTACATTTTTGGAAGGATATACACATATGCGAGTTGGATAACAAATCAAGACGAAGATTATTCGTCTACTAGTGGTTGGATATTCACTCTTGGTGGGGATGCTATTTCTTGGGGATATACTAAACAAACATGTATTGCGAATTCAACTATGGCATCCGAGTTTTTAGCATTAGCTTCAGCGGTTTAAGAAGCGAAATGACTAAGGAATCTATTATTAGAAATTCCTTTATGGCCTAAGCCTATGGCCCCTATATCAATTAGGTGTGATAACAAGGCGACACTCGCTAAAGCCTATAACAAAGTCTACAATGGAAAATCGAGACCTATCGGATTAAGACATAGCTATGTGAGGCAGTTAATTGGTGATGGTATAATCACAATAGAATTTATTAGATATGCTAGATACTTAGCAGATCCTTTAACCAAAGGGCTTGCTCGAGAGCTAGTGGTTAAAACGTTACAAGGGATGGGTCTCAAGCCTATTACAAAAAATCACCAATGATGGAATCTCGACTTAACTATAACTAACCATAAGTTTTGAGTTCAATGAGTTGAAGTACATCATCATTTTATGATTGTAAGCACCATAAAATAACAATAGCCATCCCAAGGTAAATGGTACTTGGTAGCCGTAATGATATGGAGAGGGCAAGCACCAAATACTTTTAACAAACTTATAAAAGATCTATCTTTGGTATGTTAATTACGGGACATACTTGATAAGTTTGTCTTGTGAGTGTGATATAAGGTCGCTTCTGTCGAGTTCAAAGGCTTAACTCTAGAGCACTCATAGCATAAGGTATGAGACACAAGGCCATTAAATGTGTCATCAAACAATTGGACAGTTCTATGAAGAGAAGTTCAGTGTGTGATACAAGTCCAGTTAACTGTAAGACCTCAACTTTTATGAATAAAGATTTAATTTTATTTATATATTATCTTTAAATAGTAAGGTGTTGATTTGATATAATGTTATAATTATGGGTGATTTGTGCAAATTTTACAAAGTAAGCAAGTTGTCATAAAATATTCGTTGTGTCAGGGAATATTCTTTTTGTTGGGGAATATTCGTACGACGGCGCAATCATTGGTGGACCTAACAACGGAATAATTGTTGGATATAGAAAGCGACAAAAATAACCTTTTTATAAAAATAGCAGCAAGACTTTTACCGTTAAACTGTTGAAATACCCGGTGATAAAAGTACAGTAATACGCGTTGTTGCACAGTAGCACACGGTATTGCACAGTATCTCTGATTATTGATTCTTACGTAAGAAGTCACTCAGTATTTCATTCAATAAATGTCACAGTAGTTGCTGCATAGTATCTCATATTATTGATTCAATTATTGTTACAGTACCATCTGCACAATATTTTATATTAGTAAATCAATAATTGTCACGACATAGTAACTCATATTATTGAAATGATATTATTGATTAGCATTATTGGCAATGTCTAGAAAGTTCTGTCGAGAAAAGGGGTTAGGTTATCTAATTGCGCGTCAATAAAGAGAAATCCTTATCGGAAAGCTCCCTCTTTTCTGAGAATAATCTGGTTGTCAATATTGTGAATCTATAATATTAATTGTGAATAATTAGTGAAGGATTAAAAAGCGTTGATTAATTATGTGATAAGTAACATAACCATTAGAAGAAGTTGTCGACACTCGAAGGAAATAATGGTGATATGTGGTATCTTGTAAGTTTGGGACCCATAGGTCATCATCTAAGAGTCACTTTCGTCAATAGTACTTGCTTTTACCAGACGTCAAATCACTTGTCTTTTCACATTACAGGCGTCAAACCACTTATCTTTTCACAATACAGGCGTCAAACCACTTATCTTTCCACATTACGGCGTCAAACCACTTATCTTTTCACATTACAGGCGTCAAGCCACTTGCCTCTTCACATTGCAAGGGCCAAGCTAGAATTCTTCTATAAATAGAAGCTCATTTCTTCTTTCTTTCTCACCAATTCCCTAAAGCTTTAGAGAGAGAAATTATAGAGAGAGAAAGAAGAAGAGTATTCTGCTACTACACTATTGCAGTATCCAATCTCTTACTAAGGTAAAGGATGTTATTTTCTTTCAATACTCGTAAGGGTTGTCATTCATTCTTAATTAAGCTGTGGGAATAACATGTCTACGCGGATTACCGCATGCATGGTGAATTACCCTTCGTATTCATTCTTTATTAAACTGTGAGAATAACCTGTCAATGCGGCTACCGCATGCCTGGTGAATAACCCTTCGCATTCATTCATTATTAAAGTTTTGGAAATGATCTGTCTACGCGGATTTTCGCATGACGGGTGAAAATTCATTTGCAGTTTCGTATATTATTTTATTTCATATTCCTAAATCTAAACTTACTATGGTAAGTATTGCTTCTATAATTCCTGAAATGATTAGGAATTGCTTAAGGTTTTCGCTTCATCTAATATTATTTCACTGAAATATTGGTCTGAACTTTCTTATTGAAATTTTAATCCTTTTATGTCGGAATACTATTCATTCGGGTACTATTCACGATAAAAATTGATTTCTTTTCTGTCCAAATTATTTTTGATATATGAATATCATTCTTGAATTTTGCTCCACAATTGATTATTATGTTGACAATTTGAACATTCTTGAACTTGGATAAATTAAATTACAAATCTCTAATATTTATCCTTGATCTCACTTGATTCGTTCTTTATATCATTTTTCATCATCATCAGTCTTAAATTGTGGTGAAAGTTATCTTTGTCTTGTAGTGCAAAGATGAACTGTTGATTGA
Organism: Panax stipuleanatus; assembly: GCA_020205555.1. Classification (NCBI taxonomy): domain Eukaryota; kingdom Viridiplantae; phylum Streptophyta; class Magnoliopsida; order Apiales; family Araliaceae; genus Panax; species Panax stipuleanatus. The sequence continues at coordinate 15,884 of JAINUT010001466.1, read as the reverse complement.
TGAATATCTTTGGCCCGTAGTGCAAAGATTAACTGTTGATTGATAAATATCTTTGGCCCGTTGTGCAAAGATGGACAAGTGTTTGACATGATCATGACCACTGGTGATACAAATGAATATCTTTGGCACGTAGTGCAAAGATAAATTATTGATTTGAAATATTTAGTGATTGATATTACAGGGATAAAAATATTGATGATGGACTTTTAAATCATAAAAAATAGTAGACATCATGCTCTACTTGACTCTTCTAATGGATTGCTATTTCCGCTGTAGTTGTTGATCTAAAACTTGTTGTCCATTATATTTTATCTGATTTGTTATTGTTAAGGCTAAAGATAATTTATTCTTCATTATCTTGGTCATAATATTCTTTACTGGGCTAGTTGAGCTCACCCTTTTTTTTATTGTTCTTTTCAGAAAATGAGAATATAGCTGGGACTAGCTGGAGAATGGAGTGATGGTCTGAGATAGTGCTATAGTAGTCCTCACTATTTTGTAAAATAGTGTGATAATAATTGTAATGAGGACTGAATTTGAGTGTTGTTATTTTCGTATTATATACGACATAATATCTGTATTGAAGCTCACAGTTTGTGTGGTCGTATTTTGCACGACAGTTTTATATAAAAAGATTTTTATTTGGATTCTGTATCATGTATTTGGCGACTCAGAATGGGTTGTGTTGACTATTTTGGGGGCGTCACAATGTTGAAGGTTTTTGTAAGGACAAAGCAAAGGGCAAAATGAACGAGTAGAAGATATAGCTAACTATTTGTAATAGTTAGGAGTATTGTAATAAATATTATGTTAGGTATCATGTAATGAAGATTTAAAGGTCATAGAACTTGAAAATGTAATAATATGTCTGTAATAGCTAATAATTACTTTCATATTAGCAGGGTATTATAAATGAATGCACGTGGATGTTAGTATCATGTAGCACCATATCCAGAGTTTAAAGGTACTCAGATTTGGGGGCGACACATATTATATATTTGTTGAGCATTGTTGCTCACACTTGCTTAAAATTAAATATTTTCAGTTAAATTTGAGCAGGCTAAAAATAAGAGAAAGAAAGATAAGGGAAAAGAAAAAGTAACCGAGTTGATGATTATGTAATAGTTTTATATACTATGAATGATGTAATGTTATGACTTATGTAATATTTATTATTATGATGTTTTAAAGATGTTAAGGTCTTAGAATCTGGGATAGATGGTGACATTTTGTAATAATATAGTAATTGCAACTTTGTCTTTAAGCTTATGTAGGTAGATGTGTGGATGTTGTAGTATCTTGTAGCACCATATCCAGGATTTAAAGGTACTAGAATTTGGGGATGTTACAAACTCTGTTGCTACACTGAAGTCTAGTATCGTAGAGTTAAGTCACTCTACATTGCCCTTTTATGAATATCATAGTTCTAAATGGTAGAATTTTTTTAACATCAATTAAGTGCTGACCTTATTTTCACTTATGATATATATCATAAGTACTTTTATGCAACATGCACCACACTTAATTTTCTCATTTTCTTTTCCTTTACAATCTTAAAACAGATGCCATAATTCAAGAAACTTAACCGTGTGGGAAATTCTATAGATAAGATATTGTCTTTATAAAAACAAATGTGCACTTGATCATAGTCTTATGCACTTAATATAAACATATCAGTAACCATGTCCACAATATGTACTAAATATTATTAAATATTCAGAAAGTATGCTAGGCTTAAGAAGCTTTTAGGTTGGACTAAATTGATGAACACAATAATTGAATTTCATTTCATAAACATTATAATCATAATTTACATGTTTACAAGGGGCATACCACAGATAATACAGGAAAAAAATCTTCATACAATAACTTAATAGCTCAAGAAATTACAAATACGACAATAATTCAATTTTTTGTGTAGAAAATTACAAGGGGCATACCCCCGGTAATGAAAAAAAAATATCTTGATATTATAGCTTAACCAACTACAAATAAGACAGTATTTCAATCTTTATGTGTAGAAAAAACTTCACCATATGGTTTTGCCACAAACAACCCTGTCCTGTATAAAATCAGCCCCAACTTCCACTACTCGACCTTAACTTTCTCTAGCCACAAACCCTACGCCAAAGTAACCGACAATTTTTCAGAGATGCATCGCAATTCAATTTTAGGATGTCCCAAGCAATAAAACTGCTCTAGTTGAATAAATTGGGGAATACAATTTAGGGCCCTTCCATTTTTCCTGCAAAGAGAGTAAGTATTCTCTTATAATAATAATAAGCCATCAAAAAGAAAAAGGAGAAGATTATGATAGCTACAATTGCAGTAATACAAACTATATCTTGATAACTATGGGCATTCCATAAATTTAAATTTTAGTCCCTTAAATTTGACTCATATGAGCCATAAGGTAGCCTTGATGTCTTTGTTAGAAAGATAGTAAAAAAGGCATAAGAGACTTTTCTCAACAACAAAAATAATACACTCGTCTGTACATCCTACATATGCCCACTTCTCATAAAATAAGTTTACCATATAATTTAATTTTTTTCTTCAGAATGATATTTAGGTATAGACACATGGACCAAAATTTGTATATATAGAACTTGAAGAGAAATTGTAAATATAGTTGAGATTATGAGAAAATCCAATAACAGGAAAAATTCAAAAATTGGATAAAATTTTGGGATATCAAAATACCGAATGAAATGATTTATTGAAAATAAAATGGGCAAAAAATAAACATTTACCTATTTCATACCTATAGGATAACCACCCTCTCATGTTGCATTTATTCATTGTAGAGTGATTGTTCAAATTTTCATTAGAGTTCTACGATAATTTTTGAGATAAATCTACAAATTGCGATTTCGGCTAGAGCTAAGGTTATTTCACAGCGTATGAGCGATTACTGGGGCAAAGAGTATTAGAGAGGAAGGAGAGAGAGGTTGATTTTACTGTGGGTAAGGGTGTAAACGAACCGAGTCGAGTATTAAGTTACTCATATTTGATTCACAAAATTTATCGATTATAAAATAAGGTTTGATTAAGGCTCATTTAGCTACCGAATCGAACACGATCTCGAATCGAGCCCGAGCAGTTTGAACTTTTCAAACGAATATGATCCGAGTATCAATAGAAAATTACAATTTGAGGAGGTTCTAGTAATTTATCGAACTTTAAAATTTGCTCATATTTGACTCATTTATATTTCGAGTCGAGCTCAAATTGAACTTTTAATCGAGCGAGTACGAATCGAGTACGAACTGTTTGCTCATTTTACAGCCTTAACTGTGGGGAAGGAGAGAGGGATTGATTTTGCAAGACAAAGAGAAGATTTGGGGAAAAGAAAAAAATGAAAAAGGGAGTTGTTTGAGAAATTTTGGGGAGAATACCCGAGGAAAATAGAAAAAGTCTAAAAAAAGAAAAGAAAAAAATAATATGCACTTTTTTAATTTTATCAAAACGACTCTTGAAGCTGCATATCGGGAAGGAGAGAGTAAAACGGATGTATGTATAAATTTATCCAACAAATATTCCTAGGACATGAATAGAATCTGATAAAATCAAGTTTTCATCTGGAATATTCTCAAATGTATGGCCAATATTAATTCAATTCCAATTTTATACTTTCAAAAAGTTCAAATGGATAATGGATATAAGTCTGTCAACATTTTATTTTTTGGTTTTTGGGCATTTTCTTTAAAGATAACCTTTGAATCTTATGATTTATGCTCTTGTTTTCTCGTGCGCCTTTGCATTTTATATAGGGATGATAATTTGCTCCTTCCCCACGATGATCTTTACCTTCTATCTCGAATGGAAATAATGATTTTGACTCTTATTGGTGATGGGTATGGGGACGGAGAATCACCGAATATTATTTACGGGGATACGGAGGGTATAGTATTTACTTCTCCAGCCTCAATTCTCGCCCCTCGAATAGTTATATACTAATTAAATTAATATTTATATTATTATATATTACATAATTAAAATACATGTCCTAGTTATTTACTAATTAAATTAATATTTATATTATTATATATTACATAATTAAAATACATGTCCGTGTCTGTGCATATATATTATTATTATTTAATTTTTCTTAATTTTATCATATATATATGCTAAAATATGATTAATTTTCATGTATATATTATTGTAAATATAATTAAAATTGATTTTTTTTATTTAAAAATTTCACAAAATATTGATTCTCGCGGTGATATAAATTATCCGTGGGTGTTTAAATTTCCCTTGGAGATGAAGATAATTATTAAATTTTAATCTTCATCAAAAATAGCACGGGCATGAAATTATTTTTATAAGACCGAGAATGAGAGCGGGATGCGTAATCCCGTCCCCCACCCCCCACCCCCCACGCCATTCTCAATTTTTCCTTTGGGTAATGTGGGAAAAAATACTCTGAAATATTCATTAAATTAGTTAGGATTAAAAACAAATATTTGATAGACTTAAGGAGACACGTGCTCTGTTCCGAGGCATACTTGTAATTATTACCCATTAACCAAAATAACTTTCTACATGGATAGAACGTAAGAGTGGAGAACAAATAGAAATGTAAGCTCAAATTAGGAGAAACAAAATTGTGAAAACAAACTCCACATAAGAAAATAACAATGCACAAACATTAAAATTGATAACAAACAAATCTAGGGGAGAGAGTTTCTTTAAAAGAGGAAAGAAATTCTCCCCAAATTTGTGTCGACATTTTAGAAGATATTGTTTTTTGCAAGATACAAAAAGAGTAATAAGCACTCACTTAAATCAAAATAGTGTGTAATTTAAGGCCGTAAAATGAACCAAAACAGTTCGGACTCGATTCGTACTCGTTCGACTAAAAATTCGATTCAAACTCGACTCGAAATATAAATAATTCAAATATGAGCAAATTTTAAAATTCGATAAATTACTCAAACATCCTCGAATCGCAATTTTTTATTGATACTCAAATCATATTCATTTAAAAAGTTCAAACTGTTCGAACTCGATTCGAGATTGTACTCAACTCAATAGTTAAACGATTCTCAATCAAACCTTATTTTATACTCGTCTCGTCTCGGCTCGATTTATTTATATCCTTAATGAGTATTTTAAATCTTTCATACTTGGAATCTCAAAGAACCCAATAATATTTCATACTCATTACTATAATTGAAAATTTCCTTTAAAGTAATGAGGTTGAAATTTAATATTGTTAGGTATGCTTTTTTCAATATTCATCTTTTACCTAAATGTCGCCCTACTCCTTATACTAATTTATGTCAAAATTCACTAAAAAATCATGTAAAATGTAATTCAATACTCAATTAATTTACTAGAGAATAAGAAGATCAAAAAACATCTCAAATAATTAATTCATCAATATTTAATAAAAAGGTATAAAAAGTTTTACTACTTTAACAAAATAACAATTTGGAATATATTCAATTATTAAGCATAAAAATCAAAATTAATTATTAAGTCAATTAAGCACGATATTCAGACCCAAAAAAACATTACAGAAAATTGCAAAACTCCTGTTAACATAACATTTTCGCAAATTCGAAAAAAAAAAAAAAGAACACAACAAAAGACATAATGGTAACTGCAATAAGAAAACCTAATCCCTGTATTTTAAAAACTTCACCACTAGGAGTAACAACTTATTGCCTTTATATGACCCGATAAGAGTTGCAATAAACTCCTAGTACTACAATTCTTAAGTTTAAGTTACCGCCATGGAACCTCTAGCTTGTGACAAACGCCACCGTACTGCACAACAGAGTTATCTTACAACCACTAACAATTAAAAACACGGCTCACATTTGCCCCCCTGTGAGTAGTACTTGACAATCGTAGATACCCAAAGTACGAAAAGAGTGGAAATTAAATTTCAAAACGCATCAAAAGAAAGTTCGTACAAATCGCTACAACACAAATAAACAATGTAGTGTAATAATCTAAATAACATCAGTACCCGAAGTTTGGTGACATAACTCGATGATAATTCACTACAAACTACACATTCGGTAATTTGAGGATGTCATCAGCTACATATGGTTTGGCCTCTCACCATCTTCATTCTTCAGTTATTCCATCCCCACCGTGTCTGCAAGTAAATTCAGCAGATAAAACTAATAAGATTTGGTGTAGTAAAGAATGCGATCGAGCTTTACTTGACATTTTAATACTGTATTTTATAAGTTACAAAGTAGACGCTATGGTTATACTTAACTTGCTTTCACATACAATTTATTTCTAAATAGAAAAAAAAAATAGAAGACATTTTCTTGATAAAAGGAAGAAGGCACATGATGAGAAGACGAGAAGTCCACCCCTGGGAGAACACGTGGAGAAAAGGTAAAAGAACCAAAGAAATCCTAAACATATCGACATTGCAACACATTTCAATGAGGTTCTGGGATGTGTGTGACTAGAATATAGGTTTTTTATACCAAGGACTTCAAAACAAGGATACGCCAAAATTGGCCTGCTGAGTATGTATGTCGTGCCCATACATGGTGGACAGGTGGAGACAGTGTAGAGCATATCCAGGCTGTATCCAATGATTGGATAAATTAAATACATAAATCGGATACAATATGGATGTCGGATATGCCTTAGGATACATACTACGAGTGTGGCTGGGTCAAATTTTAAATTTCTGGAACATTTTAATGGGAACTTTTTTTTCTTTTTTCTTTTTCTTTTTGGTTTATTTTCAGAAACTTTTGAGGTTTACACAGTAAGGCCTTTTAGTATACACACATAAACAAATCAATTGCAGAAACCATCTTGCTATCCCAAAACTCTCTTACTGGAAGACTTTCTCTCACTGTCCCAACCTTCTCTCTCACTCGGTGGCCACCAGCATTGACCATCTGTAATGAGCTTCAATTTATCAGTCCGACCTCTCTCTTTGTTGAGGACTGGAAGAGTTCAAGCCCTCTTTAGAATTTTTCTGAAGCTCTTCTCTCTGAAATATTTATTCTATTCGGCGTAAAAGTTTTAACTTAAACTCTAACTCACTTTTTCAAGTGTACTGAACTACTGCTTCCTTTTTGTTTTTCAAACGAAAAGTCCCTGTTTTCCTTAATTGATATAGTCCCTACAGTACTCTAAGAGTATTGGGAACACTTTGAGATAAGAAGACCACTAGAGACACTTCAGTTTTGCTAAAGCCTTTCACTGAACTGATATCCCATTTTCCATAATTACTTTGTTAAAATTCATTGGGAGTCTGGGAACAAAAACAGAATTTCATTCTAAGTTTTAAGAAACAAACCGCCAAGAAGTCGTCAGGTTCCGAGCCTTTCTATCCAACTGAAGGTTTTCCAAGGCAGCTGATGTACGAACTATGTCCTCTGGAAGCTCATCACTGTCATACCTCCAATTGTATTCATCTTTCCTGTAGCCAGACAAGGAAGATCCCCCTCTCCTATCTGGATGATAAAAATTATCAGATAAAAAAAATTGCAAGCAAGCCCAAGAAATAAGAGGCAAGAAATTTATTTCACTACTTACCAGAAGCCTGAGAAACATGACCCGGCCTACCAAAAACACATTCGAAAAACTACAGGTTAATAATTAAACATTAAAAAGAAGTAGAAGAAAGACATTTATATCAGATGGTAAAGCACCTTCCCAACGGAGGCAAGCCCCCGGCAACAGATGATGAAGGTCTACGATTGTTACGGGATTCTACATTGGAAAATGACTCTGTGTCTGGAGTGGTTGATCTCCTACCAGTACCCATCGCTTGTGATAGGTTCTGCAAAAATATAGCCAGACCTGTTATTGGAAGGCTAAATTTAACAGAACAAAAACATAACATAGTGGAAGTGTGGAGTTACGTATGTCTGAATTAATCCATAACGAAAGAGAAGTCTATTGTGTTATACCCCATGTTCAAACTTTAGATATATGGAAAAAAAAAACATAACGAGACATCACATGTAATTTTAAAACCATAAATTGCTCCTTTCAAAATGGTTAATGTAGGAAAGTTTTCAGTCTGCTCCACCTAGTAACTGATTTTTGGTACAACATGCATAGTAATTATTAATGCCTAGTTTTTCAACATATTAAACCTTTTTTACTTTTTCCGTCTGATGTGTTCAACTTATTAGACCTTAGGGCCATAACCATGGCTAAGTGGCATTCGGATAAATTATTTGGCTTGATCATGCTCCTGTAAGCTCTCATCTGGTCCATGTTCAGCATTTAAATTAGAAAAGGCGTCTCATCATGTTTTGATCACAACTCCAGCCCCCGCATTGTTTTCACCCCTTAGGCCATAACTAAATTAATTTTTTTCAAAAGTGCCTATAGTGTTAGATTATGTTGTCATTTCATATATGGTAGAAGAGAAAAAGAATACATCTACCCTTATCAAGAATTCCAAAACCACTGCTTCAAAGATAGATTTCTCTTGAGAAATCTTACAAGACTAAAACTGATCAACTGTTAGATTCCTTTCTTTCATAGAAATATGTCAGAACAGAAACCTCGAACCAGGAACACCGTATGCATACGTATGACTACCATTTGAAATTTTGGTACAGATTTAGTGCATCTTTTTCCTACCAATACTCTGCAGAAAATTGAAAATATCATTTGGAATTTTGGTACAGACTTAGTTTATTTTTTCCTATCACTACTCCGCAGAAAATTGGCTTGTATGGAATTTTGTAACAAGTAACCGATGAGGAAGATACTCATGATTGGCCAAAAGCAAAACAATTATTTTCTAGATCCTTAAGACTAGTTTTCTAGTTGACTAATCTAATCAAGCATTGCAAGCGCTCAACGGATAGAGAGGGATATCTTTGAGAAACGCCAGCTTGTCTAAAACTATAAGCCAAGGAACCATGATTTCAGAAGTTGTACTTATTAGATTAAGCCGTTCAACACATAATCAAATAGAAAATTAATGGCTCGGAAGTCACAAGGTGTCAATATGTGCCACTCAAGAAAGAAACTGGATATCACAAAACAATAAAAAGTACCATAAGTTACAGAACAAATTCATTACACAAAAAGTGCAGTAAGGTTGAAATCTAGAGTGATAATATCAAACCTCGTATTTTAAGAATCCTTCAAGTACATCCAGAAGCAAAGGACCACTATCTCCATTCCTGTTAAGATCATACCCATTCTTGCTACTGAAGTCTTTTAACTCAGATTTCCAGGAATCCTTTTGCTGAAAAACGTATATATAAATCTATTATTTATTTATTTTATTTTGATATAATTTTATTCAGTAATACATGAATACAGGTGAATAAACAACCTTAAAAGAGAATCATTGCGAAGAAGTTAGAAATACCAGTTTGATAAAGAAAAATAGTACATGATTACCATATTACACTCTGGCAAATATACTTTTAGTGTGTGGCCCAATTGTGCCCAGTCCAAGTATTCACATATTAGTGCAGTTAGTAGTCTACCTGCAAGTAGCATTTAAAAGTGAAATAAAATAAGCAAAACAAAGGCAATTTAGATAAGTAACCACGAAACTTTATGCACAGGTGACACGCCACATTCTGATAATCTAGAGATGAGCTTCAATATATCTGCTCTTTTAACAGTTAGATGATTGTCCAGCAGCGAAGCATGTGATTACCTGTTTTAAGTCTTTGAAATGATTTGAAGTTTTCATACTATCACTGTTTATAAGTGGAGAGAGGTTCTGTATTTCGGAATCAACTAATGAAAAAAACTTAAGTAACTGATGCACCACAACTCTATTTGGAACTCAAATAGAGAGTGATCAGAAGCAAAAGGAAATGAAAAGAAAAGAAAGACTAAACCCATAAATGTGATGTGTGTATGTACTATGTAGCGTCTTCACTTCAGGCTAGTAAGACTAGCTATCACTTGTTTCTTCATTGTCCTTCACTGTGGCAGTTTCAGGATTCTTTGTTTGGGGTGTTGGGTGAAAAATGATTTTGTCCTTCACCCTTCAGTGATGGACGAGTTCCTTCTTATCAGATTCCAAGGCTTTAAGAGGCGTAGGGATGGTAGAATTCTTTACTGGAACTTTAGTATTCTTTGGGTGTGTTTGGGAAAAAAGGAATGTGTGGCAACTTTTAAAGTTGCCTTAACTTTTCACTTGTTGTGTGATTGAATTATTCCTCTAAGGGTGTTGGTGAAATTTATCCTAAAATTAAGCTATTACACATTGTAATCGTTAAAACAACAACATCAAAGGCCAAATGACAGATAGCTTTCCAAAGCTTGCAGACCACATGAGTATTTCCCAAGTAATAACTGACATCCTACAATTAAAGTGAAAATACATATTAGCTGCAATAACCTGAAGGAGACGCGTGAAGTTGTTTTGCACGGTCATTGCAGCTACCCAACAGTGCAGGAGGCAAACCATCTTCCTTTTCAACTGCCCTGTCCTCTTCTTCAATTGCCTCAAATACGCTAGCTCTAAGCTCAGCCTTTAACAGAAGGCCAAATGTGTCAACCAAGTATAAACAATTTGTCAGGTCTGGCAAACCATTTGGCATTTGCAATAGTTAAAAAATAAAGGTATACTGTTATTACTTTCTCTCTAAAATAAATATCATTATTCAACTTGTACAGCATAGAAAAGGAGTCTTACATACTGTTCCATGACTACAAAAGAGATAACTATATAAGTAGCAAGAGGTTACTTATCATTTCACTAGCTGGAAATTCAAATACCCACATCCCTAATCAGCTTAAAAGATATATTGGCCGACCATTAAAATCAATAAACAATCCAGCAAACCACAAAAAGTTATTCATTTTCAGTTTGACAAACATAAATCCTCAGTAATGGATAACAGCACAATGTACAAATCCTTCCACACAAAATAAAATAAAATGCAAGCCCTAATAACAAAATTGAATTTTATCTATTTTAAAACAAAAAGATTGTATTCTTCTGAACCAAACTCATTACTTGCTAACTTAAACCACCTGATCCCCAAATTACAAACACCAATAAAATAAACCCAAAACATCCTATTCCTAGCCCAATTACACCAAAAACTACACAAACAAAAACCCGATCCGTCAATTATCCGACTCTCAGAATCATAATATATATAATACAAAAATTAACAACAGCATTTCGCGATATTGAAACGAAAATGTGACGATCTATAGTGATAAAGAAAAGAAAAGGGGGAGGGAGAGGGAGAGAGAAAGTGAAAAGTACTCGGATCTTGGCGAGGACGCCTTTCTTTTCTAGGGTTCGAGTGACTAGTGTTTTCAGGTCCATCATTTCTCTTGTGTAATCGTCCATTTCTCTTTCTCTGTGTGGGAGCTGCCAAAGAGAGAAGGAGAGAGAAAATACGTCCAGTAGACGACGATGAGTGCTGTCGCCTGTCGGTGTGTTGTAATACTGAATTCCAACTCCCAACTTTTTTTAAGGTTAAGAATCTCATTTGTTTGTCCTTTCTTTTATTAATCCTTCCCTTTATTAACGAAATAAAATATGTTATTTACTGGGCGGTTCGGACCATTTATAACATAGTAACATACCTTGTTTAGCGACGGATCAGGCGACAGTTCGGTCCGTCGCTATATATACAATCGTTGTTATATGTTATTCGTCGCTAAAAATTATAGCGACAATTATATATATAGTGACAGACCGAACGTTGCCCGGTCCGTCGTTAAAAAAGGATAAGCAAGATATGTTGGATGAAGAGTAAGTTTAAGATTCAGACCGATTTAGTGGGATCTATTAATATAAAAATATAAAAAAAAAATATTTTTTAAAATTTTATTTGTTATAAATTATATTTTGTTCATCCTTTTGAAGATGGAATGAGTATTTCTTTTGTTCAACATAATCATTTAATTTTTGTTATTTTAATTTCATTCTTTTTTTGAAAGAAACCCAATTTGAGTACGAATTCTCATGTAATTAAATGCACAATCACAACTATAATATGAATAAACTCATACTCTTACAATATTTTTTTTTAAAAAAAAACTCACAAAAAATTTATAAAACAAATAGAATAACAAATTTATTTTTAAAATTTGTCTTCTCTTGTTTTTCTTTTCTTGGGTCGTTAAGTAATTTTTACTAAGCTTAAATACACTTTAAACATTAAAAAAAAATCATTTTTTACAACTTAAATATTTGTATTTCAATTTTAAGACATTAAACTTTAACGTCTTTAAATTTTTACAAATTAAACCTTGAGGTCATTGCGTGATAATAATTGATCTGATTGAGAGTATTTTGGGTAATTTCATTCCTGAATAACTTTGGAAGCATAGGAATCTATAAGCATCTGGTTAGTTTATGCTGATAAAAAAAATTAGAAAATATTGGAGTCAATATAAATGATAGATACCCTTAAATGTTAAATATCTTTATAGCCCTTTTTTTTGAGTCATGTGACTAATTATCGGTAGAAATGCTAAACTCGGTGGCCAAAAGATTTAATTTATAAAAACTTAGAAATATTAAAGCGTAATATTTTAAAGTTGAAATATTAAAGTTTAAATTGTAAAAAAGTAAAACCCTAAGGTTTAAAGTGTATTGTAATTGGCTTCACTGAATAGCACGCCTTGATTTGACTAGGTGCTTAGGTCCTCGTCTAGGTAGAATCGAACTTCTATTTTGAAGTTTTAGAATACTTGAAATAAATTTGTTAAGCCTTAAAAGATTATTTTTTGGTAATATTTCATGTAAAATTTTTTAAAAATTACATCTATTACATATTTTGTATAGAAAAATAAATAAATAAGATTGTCTAAGAAAACGTCTAATTCGCCTACGAAAATGCAAGCTAGACATTAGGCTCCCCCTCTGTCATCGGAAATCTGCCTATCAATTTTTAGAACACTGATCACTACTTGTATTGGTTTGTATTTGTGTTTTACTGATAAAATATGTGAGTTCATAAAAAAGAGTTTATTGAATTCTATACCACTCAAGGTTGTTTGATTATTTGATGCATTGCATAAATAAGTTTTACAAAATGACCAAAAACTTATTTCATTTAAAAGAAAAAAATAGTATTAATTGTTTTGTTTATTTTAATTATAGTTATATAAGTGTGTCACTATGGTAATACAAATACTTTTTCATTTCAAAATATAACAAGATAACTTTGTTCTAACATTAGAGATACAATTTGACTTTTGAGGTCAAACAACAACATATTACACTCAAAATTGATGTGAAATTATTTAATTTTAGTTGATACAATTATTATAATTGTATAATATATAACAAAAACTATTAATCAAAATTTTATTTCATTCTAAACTTTTATGACTAATAGTAATTTTGAAGTTTAATACTCCTTTTGTCCCATAATAAACGTCATAATTTGACTTTAATGGTCAAATTGATATTTTTTAAAATAAATAATTAAAAACATCTATATAAAAAATTTAAATTACGAAACTTGACTTTAATAGTATATGACCATAACTTTTACGCATATATCTTGAATTTTTTTAAAGATTTAATAATTGTAAAAACGGTCAATTTGACCATAAAAGTCAGAGTATGACGTTTTATTATAGGACAAAGAGAATATGTCGTTGTTTGACTTGAAAAGTCAAGTTGTATTTTTAATTTTAAAACGAAGAGAGTATTTTATTTAAAATAAATAAATAAATTTAATTTTGAAATGAGTAAGTACTGATTGTTTAAGGAAAGCAATAGCCCGAACAAAGTACAATTTGTACGCATATTAAAAAAGTAAAAATAGAAGAAATGGAGTAAAAAAACTTAAAATATATCTTTAGTGGTCCCACAAGATTATATAAAGTGATACTATTTTTATTTTTTTATACTAAAGAAACCTACTAAATGATATATTTACCCTTCACTTTATATACTTTATCTCATCCTTTTGAGTACAAAAAAAGTTTGATTTTATCTTAACAACTCACCTCTTAATGTTTGAATTTGGGATTAAAAAAAATTCCTTTGAATGCCTTTAAATCGTTAAAATACAAATACGAGTCTAAACTATTCAGAAAACATTTTAATACAAATATATGGATTGTTAAGATGCATAAAGAGTTGGACTATTAGATATTAGATTATATATTATATTATATTATATTGTATTATATTATCTATTATATATTATATATTATATTATTATAATATTATATTATATATTATTAATATATTATTAATATATTATATATTATATATAAGATATTAGATATTAGATATTAGATATTATATATATATTATTAGATTAATTTAGATAGTATATATTATATATTAGATACTATTATATATATATATATATATATATATATATATATTAGATATTAGATATTAGCTATTAGATTATATATTATATTCTATTATATTATATATTATTATATTATATTATATTATATAATAGATATATATAATATATCTAATATCTAATTGGTTTACGGGTCGACCAATATATGAGTCATGTGTAATTTCTAAACTTTGTTTGGAATATTATAAATTTTTTTGATGGATCTTGCTTGAATGTGATGTTTCATTGGTGGTTATTGATTAAACTACCAAGAATCTTGTATTAGCCTTATTGTGATATGGATTTTGAATTAGTTTTTTAGTGTATCTAATTTTGAAGGAGGAGGTAGTAAGAATGTAGTGGGTTTGGATTTTGTGATAGATTTGGAAAAGTAGGTATAGGCGTAGGAGAGTGTAAATTTTATAGGTTCTAAATAATTAAGGAAGTTATATTATATTATATTATATTATATTATACTATACTATACTATATATTATATTATATTATGTTTACGTATAATATATTATATATTATATAATACTATATATTTGTATAATATATAATATGTTTTATATATTATACAAATATAAAATATGTTACATATGTATACGAATTGGTTTATGGGTCGACCAATATATGAGTCATATGTAATTCTAAATTTTGATTGAAATATTGTAATTTGTTTGATTGGTCTTGCTTGAATGTGATGCTTCGTTGGTGGTTTATTGATTAAACTACCAAGAATCATGTCTTAGCCTTATTGTGAATGAATTTTGAAAGAGTTTTTTCGTGTATCTAATTTAGTGTATTTGTTATACTGTATTTAAATTTCAATTTATTTTATACTTTTGTTGAGAGATAATTTTATACTTGGGGCACCCTTTTGAATATGTATTGATATTTCTTTGTATGTCTCTATATGGTTATGCCAAATGAAAATTTTGTAATGTAGAACTTAATATAAATGTGAGGGGAGTGTGGTTTGGAAAGGTTGAGTGAATTTTTGTAACGTACAATTCACAACCATGTAAGTTTATGAGAGTAAAAGATAGGAGATTCAACTACTTGAAATTAGATCAATGTTGATAGTTGCAAGAATGAAGAAATTTCAGTAGGAAAGGTATTATTTAAATTAGAAATTGTTGTTTGAATAATATTGTACTAATGCGATATAAGTTTGAACAACATTTTAAAAATATTTTGCAAATTATATTGATTCTTAACAAGCTTGCTTAATTTAGAAGTCTTTACTTCTCTTGGAACATGTGGTACTATTTATCGATATATTTTCTTTTTTATTCATATTTTTTTTAACTTAAATTTTTGTTTGAGAATACAAGTTTGACAAAAGTAACAGTCTTCTTGGAGAGAAAATGGAGGTAGTAAGAATGTAGTGGGTTTAGATTATATATTATATATTATAATTATATTATATTATACTATATATTATATATTATATATTATATATTATATATTATATATTATATATTATATATTATATATTATATATTATATATTATATATTATATTATATTATATTATATATATTATATTATATTATATTGGATTGTATTGTATTGTATTGTATTGTATCGTATCGTATCGTAGAAGAAGCAG
>JAINUT010002810.1:0-22940 GCA_020205555.1 Panax stipuleanatus | reverse complement strand
GTTTTTCCGGGGGAATAAATATCAATAATAGTTAAACTATTATGTATATTATTATATGATTTTTGTTTCTATACTATATCATATTTTAATTATTATTAATAATTATTTTTTAATAATAAATAAAAATTGAAAACCGGTATATACCCGATGGTTCGTTAAAACCGAACCATAAAAAACCCTTAACCGAAATCGGTACAAAAAACCGAATATATATCGATTTTTTGTACCAAAATCGACCGTTATGTGTGGTACCGACCCGACCGGTTCGGACCGTTCCGAAAAATAGAAAATTATGTCCATCCCTAGTACAACCGTTTATTTAACCGTGTCTCGCAAAAATATATAAAATTGGAGCACATCAGGACTTCCCAAGGGGTCACTCATTCAAGTACTACTCTCGCCCAAGCACGCTTGACTTCGGAGTTCTGATGGGATCCGGAGCATTAGTGCTGGTATGATCGCACCCGTTAAGATTTTCAATTTTTATTTCTATATTTTGACATATTGGTGGGGCGTAGCGACATTTACGTCGTCTTTGCGCGTTTACCGAGACACGTTCACTAGTACGAACGATTCTTTTATCATGTTTCGTAAAAAATATATAAAAAAGGGTGCAACACGAGGACTTCCCAGGGGGTCACCCATCCTAGTACTACTCTCGCCCAAGCACGCTTAACTTCAGAGTTCTGATGGGATACGGTGCATTAGTGATGGTATGATCGCACCCGTTAGGATTCTCCATTTTTATTCCTATAAATCGACATATGGGTGGGACGTAGCGACATTTGCGTCGTGAATGCGCGTTTATCGAGATATTTTCACTAGAACAAACTAGGGGTGGCCAACTGGTAAAAATCAACCCGAACCGGGTCGATACCGAAATTTGCCAAATTCTGGTACCGATAGCGGTACCGGTTGGACCGGTATAACAGACCGTTCGGTACTAGTTTTTACCGAATAAATATCAAAAATTAATAAAACTATTATTTATTATTATTATTATTATTTTTCTATTACTATAATCAATATTTTATTATTATTATTAATTATTTTTTAATAATTAAATAAAAATTAGAAAACCGGTATATACCCGTATGGTTCGTTAAAACCGAACCACAAAAACCCGGTACCGAAACCGGTATCAAAAAACCGATATATATCGATTTTTTTGTACAGAAACCGGACCGGTTATTTTGTACCGAACCACACCGACCGGTTCGGACCGGTCCGAAAAAATAAAAAATTATGTCCATCCCAAGTACAAACGTTTTCTTTCACCGTGTCTCGCAAAAAATATATAAAATTGGCGCAGCACGAGGACTTCCCTGGGGGTCACTCATTCTAGTACTACTCTCGCCCAAGCACGCTCGACTTCGGAGTTCTGATGGGATCCGGTGCATTAGTGCTGGTATGATCGCACCCGTTAAAATTTTCAATTTTTATTCCTATATTTTGACATATTGGTGGGGCGTAGCGACATTTGCGTCGTGTATACGCGTTTACCGAGACATGTTCACTAGTACGAACGATTCTTTTATCGTGTTTCGTAAAAAATATATATAAAAGGGTGCAACACGAGGACTTCCCAGGGGGTCACCCATCCTAGTACTACTCTCGCCCAAGCACGCTTAACTTCGGAGTTCTGATGGGATCCGGTGCATTAGTGCTGGTATGATCGCACCCGTTAGGATTCTCCATTTTTATTCCTATAATTCGACATATGGGTGGGACGTAGCGACATTTGCGTCGTGAATGCGCGTTTATCGAGATATTTTCACTAGAACAAACTAGGGGTGGCCAACTTGTAAAAATCGACTCGAACCGGGTCGGTACCGATATTTGTCAAATTTCGGTACCGATAGCGGTACCGGTTGGACCGGTATAACGGACCGTTCGGTACTGGTTTTTTCCGAATAAATATCAAAAGTGAATAAATTTATTATTTATTATTATTATTAATATTATTTTTTCTATTACTATAATCAATATTTTATTATTATTAATAATTATTTTTTAATAAATAAATAAAAATTTGAAAACCGATATATACCCGTATGGTTTGTTAAAACCGAACCATAAAAACTCGGTACCGAAATCGGTATCAAAAAACCGAAATATACCGATTTTTTTGTACCAAAATCGGACCGGTTATTTTTGTACCGACCCGACCGGTTCGGACCGTTCCGAAAAAATAGAAAATTATGTCCATCCCTAGTACAACCGTTTTATTTAACCGTGTCTCGCAAAAAATATATAAAATTGGAGCAACATCAGGACTTCCCAAGGGGTCACTCATTCAAGTACTACTCTCGCCCAAGCACGCTTGACTTCGGAGTTCTGATGGGATCCGGAGCATTAGTGCTGGTATGATCGCACCCGTTAAGATTTTCAATTTTTATTTCTATATTTTGACATATTGGTGGGGCGTAGCGACATTTACGTCGTCTTTGCGCGTTTACCGAGACACGTTCACTAGTACGAACGATTCTTTTATCATGTTTCGTAAAAAATATATAAAAAAGGGTGCAACACGAGGACTTCCCAGGGGGTCACCCATCCTAGTACTACTCTCGCCCAAGCACGCTTAACTTCAGAGTTCTGATGGGATACGGTGCATTAGTGATGGTATGATCGCACCCGTTAGGATTCTCCATTTTTATTCCTATAAATCGACATATGGGTGGGACGTAGCGACATTTGCGTCGTGAATGCGCGTTTATCGAGATATTTTCACTAGAACAAACTAGGGGTGGCCAACTGGTAAAAATCAACCCGAACCGGGTCGATACCGAAATTTGCCAAATTCTGGTACCGATAGCGGTACCGGTTGGACCGGTATAACAGACCGTTCGGTACTAGTTTTTACCGAATAAATATCAAAAATTAATAAAACTATTATTTATTATTATTATTATTATTATTTTTCTATTACTATAATCAATATTTTATTATTATTATTAATTATTTTTAATAATTAAATAAAAATTAGAAAACCGGTATATACCCGTATGGTTCGTTAAAACCGAACCACAAAAACCCGGTACCGAAACCGGTATCAAAAAACCGATATATATCGATTTTTTTGTACAGAAACCGGACCGGTTATTTTTGTACCGAACCACACCGACCGGTTCGGACCGGTCCGAAAAAATAAAAAATTATGTCCATCCCAAGTACAAACGTTTTCTTTCACCGTGTCTCGCAAAAAATATATAAAATTGGCGCAGCACGAGGACTTCCCTGGGGGTCACTCATTCTAGTACTACTCTCGCCCAAGCACGCTCGACTTCGGAGTTCTGATGGGATCCGGTGCATTAGTGCTGGTATGATCGCACCCGTTAAAATTTTCAATTTTTATTCCTATATTTTGACATATTGGTGGGGCGTAGCGACATTTGCGTCGTGTATACGCGTTTACCGAGACATGTTCACTAGTACGAACGATTCTTTTATCGTGTTTCGTAAAAAATATATATAAAAGGGTGCAACACGAGGACTTCCCAGGGGGTCACCCATCCTAGTACTACTCTCGCCCAAGCACGCTTAACTTCGGAGTTCTGATGGGATCCGGTGCATTAGTGCTGGTATGATCGCACCCGTTAGGATTCTCCATTTTTATTCCTATAATTCGACATATGGGTGGGACGTAGCGACATTTGCGTCGTGAATGCGCGTTTATCGAGATATTTTCACTAGAACAAACTAGGGGTGGCCAACTTGTAAAAATCGACTCGAACCGGGTCGGTACCGATATTTGTCAAATTTCGGTACCGATAGCGGTACCGGTTGGACCGGTATAACGGACCGTTCGGTACTGGTTTTTTCCGAATAAATATCAAAAGTGAATAAATTTATTATTTTATTATTATTATTAATATTATTTTTTCTATTACTATAATCAATATTTTATTATTATTAATAATTATTTTTTAATAAATAAATAAAAATTTGAAAACCGATATATACCCGTATGGTTTGTTAAAACCGAACCATAAAAACTCGGTACCGAAATCGGTATCAAAAAACCGATATATACCGATTTTTTTGTACCAAAATCGGACCGGTTATTTTTGTACCGACCCGACCGGTTCGGACCGTTCCGAAAAAATAGAAAATTATGTCCATCCCTAGTACAACCGTTTTATTTAACCGTGTCTCGCAAAAAATATATAAAATTGGAGCAACATCAGGACTTCCCAAGGGGTCACTCATTCAAGTACTACTCTCGCCCAAGCACGCTTGACTTCGGAGTTCTGATGGGATCCGGAGCATTAGTGCTGGTATGATCGCACCCGTTAAGATTTTCAATTTTTATTTCTATATTTTGACATATTGGTGGGGCGTAGCGACATTTACGTCGTCTTTGCGCGTTTACCGAGACACGTTCACTAGTACGAACGATTCTTTTATCATGTTTCGTAAAAAATATATAAAAAAGGGTGCAACACGAGGACTTCCCAGGGGGTCACCCATCCTAGTACTACTCTCGCCCAAGCACGCTTAACTTCAGAGTTCTGATGGGATACGGTGCATTAGTGATGGTATGATCGCACCCGTTAGGATTCTCCATTTTTATTCCTATAAATCGACATATGGGTGGGACGTAGCGACATTTGCGTCGTGAATGCGCGTTTATCGAGATATTTTCACTAGAACAAACTAGGGGTGGCCAACTGGTAAAAATCAACCCGAACCGGGTCGATACCGAAATTTGCCAAATTCTGGTACCGATAGCGGTACCGGTTGGACCGGTATAACAGACCGTTCGGTACTAGTTTTTACCGAATAAATATCAAAAATTAATAAAACTATTATTATTATTATTATTATTATTATTTTTTCTATTACTATAATCAATATTTTATTATTATTATTAATTATTTTTTAATAATTAAATAAAAATTAGAAAACCGGTATATACCCGTATGGTTCGTTAAAACCGAACCACAAAAACCCGGTACCGAAACCGGTATCAAAAAACCGATATATATCGATTTTTTTGTACAGAAACCGGACCGGTTATTTTTGTACCGAACCACACCGACCGGTTCGGACCGGTCCGAAAAAATAAAAAATTATGTCCATCCCAAGTACAAACGTTTTCTTTCACCGTGTCTCGCAAAAAATATATAAAATTGGCGCAGCACGAGGACTTCCCTGGGGGTCACTCATTCTAGTACTACTCTCGCCCAAGCACGCTCGACTTCGGAGTTCTGATGGGATCCGGTGCATTAGTGCTGGTATGATCGCACCCGTTAAAATTTTCAATTTTTATTCCTATATTTTGACATATTGGTGGGGCGTAGCGACATTTGCGTCGTGTATACGCGTTTACCGAGACATGTTCACTAGTACGAACGATTCTTTTATCGTGTTTCGTAAAAAATATATATAAAAGGGTGCAACACGAGGACTTCCCAGGGGGTCACCCATCCTAGTACTACTCTCGCCCAAGCACGCTTAACTTCGGAGTTCTGATGGGATCCGGTGCATTAGTGCTGGTATGATCGCACCCGTTAGGATTCTCCATTTTTATTCCTATAATTCGACATATGGGTGGGACGTAGCGACATTTGCGTCGTGAATGCGCGTTTATCGAGATATTTTCACTAGAACAAACTAGGGGTGGCCAACTTGTAAAAATCGACTCGAACCGGGTCGGTACCGATATTTGTCAAATTTCGGTACCGATAGCGGTACCGGTTGGACCGGTATAACGGACCGTTCGGTACTGGTTTTTTCCGAATAAATATCAAAAGTGAATAAATTTATTATTTTATTATTATTATTAATATTATTTTTTCTATTACTATAATCAATATTTTATTATTATTATTAATTATTTTTTAATAAATAAATAAAAATTTGAAAACCGATATATACCCGTATGGTTTGTTAAAACCGAACCATAAAAACTCGGTACCGAAATCGGTATCAAAAAACCGATATATACCGATTTTTTTGTACCAAAATCGGACCGGTTATTTTTGTACCGACCCGACCGGTTCGGACCGTTCCGAAAAAATAGAAAATTATGTCCATCCCTAGTACAACCGTTTTATTTAACCGTGTCTCGCAAAAAATATATAAAATTGGAGCAACATCAGGACTTCCCAAGGGGTCACTCATTCAAGTACTACTCTCGCCCAAGCACGCTTGACTTCGGAGTTCTGATGGGATCCGGAGCATTAGTGCTGGTATGATCGCACCCGTTAAGATTTTCAATTTTTATTTCTATATTTTGACATATTGGTGGGGCGTAGCGACATTTACGTCGTCTTTGCGCGTTTACCGAGACACGTTCACTAGTACGAACGATTCTTTTATCATGTTTCGTAAAAAATATATAAAAAAGGGTGCAACACGAGGACTTCCCAGGGGGTCACCCATCCTAGTACTACTCTCGCCCAAGCACGCTTAACTTCAGAGTTCTGATGGGATACGGTGCATTAGTGATGGTATGATCGCACCCGTTAGGATTCTCCATTTTTATTCCTATAAATCGACATATGGGTGGGACGTAGCGACATTTGCGTCGTGAATGCGCGTTTATCGAGATATTTTCACTAGAACAAACTAGGGGTGGCCAACTGGTAAAAATCAACCCGAACCGGGTCGATACCGAAATTTGCCAAATTCTGGTACCGATAGCGGTACCGGTTGGACCGGTATAACAGACCGTTCGGTACTAGTTTTTACCGAATAAATATCAAAAATTAATAAAACTATTATTATTATTATTATTATTATTATTTTTTCTATTACTATAATCAATATTTTATTATTATTATTAATTATTTTTTAATAATTAAATAAAAATTAGAAAACCGGTATATACCCGTATGGTTCGTTAAAACCGAACCACAAAAACCCGGTACCGAAACCGGTATCAAAAAACCGATATATATCGATTTTTTTGTACAGAAACCGGACCGGTTATTTTTGTACCGAACCACACCGACCGGTTCGGACCGGTCCGAAAAAATAAAAAATTATGTCCATCCCAAGTACAAACGTTTTCTTTCACCGTGTCTCGCAAAAAATATATAAAATTGGCGCAGCACGAGGACTTCCCTGGGGGTCACTCATTCTAGTACTACTCTCGCCCAAGCACGCTCGACTTCGGAGTTCTGATGGGATCCGGTGCATTAGTGCTGGTATGATCGCACCCGTTAAAATTTTCAATTTTTATTCCTATATTTTGACATATTGGTGGGGCGTAGCGACATTTGCGTCGTGTATACGCGTTTACCGAGACATGTTCACTAGTACGAACGATTCTTTTATCGTGTTTCGTAAAAAATATATATAAAAGGGTGCAACACGAGGACTTCCCAGGGGGTCACCCATCCTAGTACTACTCTCGCCCAAGCACGCTTAACTTCGGAGTTCTGATGGGATCCGGTGCATTAGTGCTGGTATGATCGCACCCGTTAGGATTCTCCATTTTTATTCCTATAATTCGACATATGGGTGGGACGTAGCGACATTTGCGTCGTGAATGCGCGTTTATCGAGATATTTTCACTAGAACAAACTAGGGGTGGCCAACTTGTAAAAATCGACTCGAACCGGGTCGGTACCGATATTTGTCAAATTTCGGTACCGATAGCGGTACCGGTTGGACCGGTATAACGGACCGTTCGGTACTGGTTTTTTCCGAATAAATATCAAAAGTGAATAAATTTATTATTTTATTATTATTATTAATATTATTTTTTCTATTACTATAATCAATATTTTATTATTATTATTAATTATTTTTTAATAAATAAATAAAAATTTGAAAACCGATATATACCCGTATGGTTTGTTAAAACCGAACCATAAAAACTCGGTACCGAAATCGGTATCAAAAAAACCGATATATACCGATTTTTTTGTACCAAAATCGGACCGGTTATTTTTGTACCGACCCGACCGGTTCGGACCGTTCCGAAAAAATAGAAAATTATGTCCATCCCTAGTACAACCGTTTTATTTAACCGTGTCTCGCAAAAAATATATAAAATTGGAGCAACATCAGGACTTCCCAAGGGGTCACTCATTCAAGTACTACTCTCGCCCAAGCACGCTTGACTTCGGAGTTCTGATGGGATCCGGAGCATTAGTGCTGGTATGATCGCACCCGTTAAGATTTTCAATTTTTATTTCTATATTTTGACATATTGGTGGGGCGTAGCGACATTTACGTCGTCTTTGCGCGTTTACCGAGACACGTTCACTAGTACGAACGATTCTTTTATCATGTTTCGTAAAAAATATATAAAAAAGGGTGCAACACGAGGACTTCCCAGGGGGTCACCCATCCTAGTACTACTCTCGCCCAAGCACGCTTAACTTCAGAGTTCTGATGGGATACGGTGCATTAGTGATGGTATGATCGCACCCGTTAGGATTCTCCATTTTTATTCCTATAAATCGACATATGGGTGGGACGTAGCGACATTTGCGTCGTGAATGCGCGTTTATCGAGATATTTTCACTAGAACAAACTAGGGGTGGCCAACTGGTAAAAATCAACCCGAACCGGGTCGATACCGAAATTTGCCAAATTCTGGTACCGATAGCGGTACCGGTTGGACCGGTATAACAGACCGTTCGGTACTAGTTTTTACCGAATAAATATCAAAAATTAATAAAACTATTATTTATTATTATTATTATTATTATTTTTTCTATTACTATAATCAATATTTTATTATTATTATTAATTATTTTTTAATAATTAAATAAAAATTAGAAAACCGGTATATACCCGTATGGTTCGTTAAAACCGAACCACAAAAACCCGGTACCGAAACCGGTATCAAAAAACCGATATATATCGATTTTTTTGTACAGAAACCGGACCGGTTATTTTTGTACCGAACCACACCGACCGGTTCGGACCGGTCCGAAAAAATAAAAAATTATGTCCATCCCAAGTACAAACGTTTTCTTTCACCGTGTCTCGCAAAAAATATATAAAATTGGCGCAGCACGAGGACTTCCCTGGGGGTCACTCATTCTAGTACTACTCTCGCCCAAGCACGCTCGACTTCGGAGTTCTGATGGGATCCGGTGCATTAGTGCTGGTATGATCGCACCCGTTAAAATTTTCAATTTTTATTCCTATATTTTGACATATTGGTGGGGCGTAGCGACATTTGCGTCGTGTATACGCGTTTACCGAGACATGTTCACTAGTACGAACGATTCTTTTATCGTGTTTCGTAAAAAATATATATAAAAGGGTGCAACACGAGGACTTCCCAGGGGGTCACCCATCCTAGTACTACTCTCGCCCAAGCACGCTTAACTTCGGAGTTCTGATGGGATCCGGTGCATTAGTGCTGGTATGATCGCACCCGTTAGGATTCTCCATTTTTATTCCTATAATTCGACATATGGGTGGGACGTAGCGACATTTGCGTCGTGAATGCGCGTTTATCGAGATATTTTCACTAGAACAAACTAGGGGTGGCCAACTTGTAAAAATCGACTCGAACCGGGTCGGTACCGATATTTGTCAAATTTCGGTACCGATAGCGGTACCGGTTGGACCGGTATAACGGACCGTTCGGTACTGGTTTTTTCCGAATAAATATCAAAAGTGAATAAATTTATTATTTTATTATTATTATTAATATTATTTTTTCTATTACTATAATCAATATTTTATTATTATTAATAATTATTTTTTAATAAATAAATAAAAATTTGAAAACCGATATATACCCGTATGGTTTGTTAAAACCGAACCATAAAAACTCGGTACCGAAATCGGTATCAAAAAACCGATAATATACCGATTTTTTTGTACCAAAATCGGACCGGTTATTTTTGTACCGACCCGACCGGTTCGGACCGTTCCGAAAAAATAGAAAATTATGTCCATCCCTAGTACAACCGTTTTATTTAACCGTGTCTCGCAAAAAATATATAAAATTGGAGCAACATCAGGACTTCCCAAGGGGTCACTCATTCAAGTACTACTCTCGCCCAAGCACGCTTGACTTCGGAGTTCTGATGGGATCCGGAGCATTAGTGCTGGTATGATCGCACCCGTTAAGATTTTCAATTTTTATTTCTATATTTTGACATATTGGTGGGGCGTAGCGACATTTACGTCGTCTTTGCGCGTTTACCGAGACACGTTCACTAGTACGAACGATTCTTTTATCATGTTTCGTAAAAAATATATAAAAAAGGGTGCAACACGAGGACTTCCCAGGGGGTCACCCATCCTAGTACTACTCTCGCCCAAGCACGCTTAACTTCAGAGTTCTGATGGGATACGGTGCATTAGTGATGGTATGATCGCACCCGTTAGGATTCTCCATTTTTATTCCTATAAATCGACATATGGGTGGGACGTAGCGACATTTGCGTCGTGAATGCGCGTTTATCGAGATATTTTCACTAGAACAAACTAGGGGTGGCCAACTGGTAAAAATCAACCCGAACCGGGTCGATACCGAAATTTGCCAAATTCTGGTACCGATAGCGGTACCGGTTGGACCGGTATAACAGACCGTTCGGTACTAGTTTTTACCGAATAAATATCAAAAATTAATAAAACTATTATTTATTATTATTATTATTATTATTTCTATTACTATAATCAATATTTTATTATTATTATTAATTATTTTTTAATAATTAAATAAAAATTAGAAAACCGGTATATACCCGCATGGTTCGTTAAAACCGAACCACAAAAACCCGGTACCGAAACCGGTATCAAAAAACCGATATATATCGATTTTTTTGTACAGAAACCGGACCGGTTATTTTTGTACCGAACCACACCGACCGGTTCGGACCGGTCCGAAAAAATAAAAATTATGTCCATCCCAAGTACAAACGTTTTCTTTCACCGTGTCTCGCAAAAAATATATAAAATTGGCGCAGCACGAGGACTTCCCTGGGGGTCACTCATTCTAGTACTACTCTCGCCCAAGCACGCTCGACTTCGGAGTTCTGATGGGATCCGGTGCATTAGTGCTGGTATGATCGCACCCGTTAAAATTTTCAATTTTTATTCCTATATTTTGACATATTGGTGGGGCGTAGCGACATTTGCGTCGTGTATACGCGTTTACCGAGACATGTTCACTAGTACGAACGATTCTTTTATCGTGTTTCGTAAAAAATATATATAAAAGGGTGCAACACGAGGACTTCCCAGGGGGTCACCCATCCTAGTACTACTCTCGCCCAAGCACGCTTAACTTCGGAGTTCTGATGGGATCCGGTGCATTAGTGCTGGTATGATCGCACCCGTTAGGATTCTCCATTTTTATTCCTATAATTCGACATATGGGTGGGACGTAGCGACATTTGCGTCGTGAATGCGCGTTTATCGAGATATTTTCACTAGAACAAACTAGGGGTGGCCAACTTGTAAAAATCGACTCGAACCGGGTCGGTACCGATATTTGTCAAATTTCGGTACCGATAGCGGTACCGGTTGGACCGGTATAACGGACCGTTCGGTACTGGTTTTTTTCCGAATAAATATCAAAAGTGAATAAATTTATTATTTTATTATTATTATTAATATTATTTTTTCTATTACTATAATCAATATTTTATTATTATTAATAATTATTTTTTAATAAATAAATAAAAATTTGAAAACCGATATATACCCGTATGGTTTGTTAAAACCGAACCATAAAAACTCGGTACCGAAATCGGTATCAAAAAACCGAATATATACCGATTTTTTTGTACCAAAATCGGACCGGTTATTTTTGTACCGACCCGACCGGTTCGGACCGTTCCGAAAAAATAGAAAATTATGTCCATCCCTAGTACAACCGTTTTATTTAACCGTGTCTCGCAAAAAATATATAAAATTGGAGCAACATCAGGACTTCCCAAGGGGTCACTCATTCAAGTACTACTCTCGCCCAAGCACGCTTGACTTCGGAGTTCTGATGGGATCCGGAGCATTAGTGCTGGTATGATCGCACCCGTTAAGATTTTCAATTTTTATTTCTATATTTTGACATATTGGTGGGGCGTAGCGACATTTACGTCGTCTTTGCGCGTTTACCGAGACACGTTCACTAGTACGAACGATTCTTTTATCATGTTTCGTAAAAAATATATAAAAAAGGGTGCAACACGAGGACTTCCCAGGGGGTCACCCATCCTAGTACTACTCTCGCCCAAGCACGCTTAACTTCAGAGTTCTGATGGGATACGGTGCATTAGTGATGGTATGATCGCACCCGTTAGGATTCTCCATTTTTATTCCTATAAATCGACATATGGGTGGGACGTAGCGACATTTGCGTCGTGAATGCGCGTTTATCGAGATATTTTCACTAGAACAAACTAGGGGTGGCCAACTGGTAAAAATCAACCCGAACCGGGTCGATACCGAAATTTGCCAAATTCTGGTACCGATAGCGGTACCGGTTGGACCGGTATAACAGACCGTTCGGTACTAGTTTTTACCGAATAAATATCAAAAATTAATAAAACTATTATTTATTATTATTATTATTATTATTATTTTTCTATTACTATAATCAATATTTTATTATTATTATTAATTATTTTTTAATAATTAAATAAAAATTAGAAAACCGGTATATACCCGCATGGTTCGTTAAAACCGAACCACAAAAACCCGGTACCGAAACCGGTATCAAAAAACCGATATATATCGATTTTTTTGTACAGAAACCGGACCGGTTATTTTTGTACCGAACCACACCGACCGGTTCGGACCGGTCCGAAAAAATAAAAATTATGTCCATCCCAAGTACAAACGTTTTCTTTCACCGTGTCTCGCAAAAAATATATAAAATTGGCGCAGCACGAGGACTTCCCTGGGGGTCACTCATTCTAGTACTACTCTCGCCCAAGCACGCTCGACTTCGGAGTTCTGATGGGATCCGGTGCATTAGTGCTGGTATGATCGCACCCGTTAAAATTTTCAATTTTTATTCCTATATTTTGACATATTGGTGGGGCGTAGCGACATTTGCGTCGTGTATACGCGTTTACCGAGACATGTTCACTAGTACGAACGATTCTTTTATCGTGTTTCGTAAAAAATATATATAAAAGGGTGCAACACGAGGACTTCCCAGGGGGTCACCCATCCTAGTACTACTCTCGCCCAAGCACGCTTAACTTCGGAGTTCTGATGGGATCCGGTGCATTAGTGCTGGTATGATCGCACCCGTTAGGATTCTCCATTTTTATTCCTATAATTCGACATATGGGTGGGACGTAGCGACATTTGCGTCGTGAATGCGCGTTTATCGAGATATTTTCACTAGAACAAACTAGGGGTGGCCAACTGGTAAAAATCAACCCGAACCGGGTCGATACCGAAATTTGCCAAATTCTGGTACCGATAGCGGTACCGGTTGGACCGGTATAACAGACCGTTCGGTACTAGTTTTTTACCGAATAAATATCAAAAATTAATAAAACTTATTATTTATTATTATTATTATATTATTTTTCTATTACTATAATCAATATTTTATTATTATTATTAATTATTTTTTAATAATAAATAAAAATTAGAAAATCGGTATATACCCGTATGGTTCGTTAAAACCGAACCACAAAAACCCGGTACCGAAACCGGTATCAAAAAACCGATATATATCGATTTTTTTGTACAGAAACCGGACCGGTTATTTTTGTACCGAACCACACCGACCGGTTCGGACCGGTCCGAAAAAATAAAAATTATGTCCATCCCAAGTACAAACGTTTTCTTTCACCGTGTCTCGCAAAAAATATATAAAATTGGAGCAACATCAGGACTTCCCAAGGGGTCACTCATTCAAGTACTACTCTCGCCCAAGCACGCTTGACTTCGGAGTTCTGATGGGATCCGGAGCATTAGTGCTGGTATGATCGCACCCGTTAAGATTTTCAATTTTTATTTCTATATTTTGACATATTGGTGGGGCGTAGCGACATTTACGTCGTCTTTGCGCGTTTACCGAGACACGTTCACTAGTACGAACGATTCTTTTATCATGTTTCGTAAAAAATATATAAAAAAGGGTGCAACACGAGGACTTCCCAGGGGGTCACCCATCCTAGTACTACTCTCGCCCAAGCACGCTTAACTTCAGAGTTCTGATGGGATACGGTGCATTAGTGATGGTATGATCGCACCCGTTAGGATTCTCCATTTTTATTCCTATAAATCGACATATGGGTGGGACGTAGCGACATTTGCGTCGTGAATGCGCGTTTATCGAGATATTTTCACTAGAACAAACTAGGGGTGGCCAACTGGTAAAAATCAACCCGAACCGGGTCGATACCGAAATTTGCCAAATTCTGGTACCGATAGCGGTACCGGTTGGACCGGTATAACAGACCGTTCGGTACTAGTTTTTACCGAATAAATATCAAAAATTAATAAAACTATTATTTATTATTATTATTATTATTTTTTCTATTACTATAATCAATATTTTATTATTATTATTAATTATTTTTTAATAATTAAATAAAAATTAGAAAACCGGTATATACCCGTATGGTTCGTTAAAACCGAACCACAAAAACCCGGTACCGAAACCGGTATCAAAAAACCGATATATATCGATTTTTTTGTACAGAAACCGGACCGGTTATTTTTGTACCGAACCACACCGACCGGTTCGGACCGGTCCGAAAAAATAAAAAATTATGTCCATCCCAAGTACAAACGTTTTCTTTCACCGTGTCTCGCAAAAAATATATAAAATTGGCGCAGCACGAGGACTTCCCTGGGGGTCACTCATTCTAGTACTACTCTCGCCCAAGCACGCTCGACTTCGGAGTTCTGATGGGATCCGGTGCATTAGTGCTGGTATGATCGCACCCGTTAAAATTTTCAATTTTTATTCCTATATTTTGACATATTGGTGGGGCGTAGCGACATTTGCGTCGTGTATACGCGTTTACCGAGACATGTTCACTAGTACGAACGATTCTTTTATCGTGTTTCGTAAAAAATATATATAAAAGGGTGCAACACGAGGACTTCCCAGGGGGTCACCCATCCTAGTACTACTCTCGCCCAAGCACGCTTAACTTCGGAGTTCTGATGGGATCCGGTGCATTAGTGCTGGTATGATCGCACCCGTTAGGATTCTCCATTTTTATTCCTATAATTCGACATATGGGTGGGACGTAGCGACATTTGCGTCGTGAATGCGCGTTTATCGAGATATTTTCACTAGAACAAACTAGGGGTGGCCAACTTGTAAAAATCGACTCGAACCGGGTCGGTACCGATATTTGTCAAATTTCGGTACCGATAGCGGTACCGGTTGGACCGGTATAACGGACCGTTCGGTACTGGTTTTTTCCGAATAAATATCAAAAGTGAATAAATTTATTATTTTATTATTATTATTAATATTATTTTTTCTATTACTATAATCAATATTTTATTATTATTAATAATTATTTTTTAATAAATAAATAAAAATTTGAAAACCGATATATACCCGTATGGTTTGTTAAAACCGAACCATAAAAACTCGGTACCGAAATCGGTATCAAAAAACCGAATATACCGATTTTTTTGTACCAAAATCGGACCGGTTATTTTTGTACCGACCCGACCGGTTCGGACCGTTCCGAAAAAATAGAAAATTATGTCCATCCCTAGTACAACCGTTTTATTTAACCGTGTCTCGCAAAAAATATATAAAATTGGAGCAACATCAGGACTTCCCAAGGGGTCACTCATTCAAGTACTACTCTCGCCCAAGCACGCTTGACTTCGGAGTTCTGATGGGATCCGGAGCATTAGTGCTGGTATGATCGCACCCGTTAAGATTTTCAATTTTTATTTCTATATTTTGACATATTGGTGGGGCGTAGCGACATTTACGTCGTCTTTGCGCGTTTACCGAGACACGTTCACTAGTACGAACGATTCTTTTATCATGTTTCGTAAAAAATATATAAAAAAGGGTGCAACACGAGGACTTCCCAGGGGGTCACCCATCCTAGTACTACTCTCGCCCAAGCACGCTTAACTTCAGAGTTCTGATGGGATACGGTGCATTAGTGATGGTATGATCGCACCCGTTAGGATTCTCCATTTTTATTCCTATAAATCGACATATGGGTGGGACGTAGCGACATTTGCGTCGTGAATGCGCGTTTATCGAGATATTTTCACTAGAACAAACTAGGGGTGGCCAACTGGTAAAAATCAACCCGAACCGGGTCGATACCGAAATTTGCCAAATTCTGGTACCGATAGCGGTACCGGTTGGACCGGTATAACAGACCGTTCGGTACTAGTTTTTACCGAATAAATATCAAAAATTAATAAAACTATTATTATTATTATTATTATTATTATTATTTTTCTATTACTATAATCAATATTTTATTATTATTATTAATTATTTTTTAATAATTAAATAAAAATTAGAAAACCGGTATATACCCGTATGGTTCGTTAAAACCGAACCACAAAAACCCGGTACCGAAACCGGTATCAAAAAACCGATATATATCGATTTTTTTGTACAGAAACCGGACCGGTTATTTTTGTACCGAACCACACCGACCGGTTCGGACCGGTCCGAAAAAATAAAAAATTATGTCCATCCCAAGTACAAACGTTTTCTTTCACCGTGTCTCGCAAAAAATATATAAAATTGGCGCAGCACGAGGACTTCCCTGGGGGTCACTCATTCTAGTACTACTCTCGCCCAAGCACGCTCGACTTCGGAGTTCTGATGGGATCCGGTGCATTAGTGCTGGTATGATCGCACCCGTTAAAATTTTCAATTTTTATTCCTATATTTTGACATATTGGTGGGGCGTAGCGACATTTGCGTCGTGTATACGCGTTTACCGAGACATGTTCACTAGTACGAACGATTCTTTTATCGTGTTTCGTAAAAAATATATATAAAAGGGTGCAACACGAGGACTTCCCAGGGGGTCACCCATCCTAGTACTACTCTCGCCCAAGCACGCTTAACTTCGGAGTTCTGATGGGATCCGGTGCATTAGTGCTGGTATGATCGCACCCGTTAGGATTCTCCATTTTTATTCCTATAATTCGACATATGGGTGGGACGTAGCGACATTTGCGTCGTGAATGCGCGTTTATCGAGATATTTTCACTAGAACAAACTAGGGGTGGCCAACTTGTAAAAATCAACCCGAACCGGGTCGATACCGAAATTTGCCAAATTCTGGTACCGATAGCGGTACCGGTTGGACCGGTATAACAGACCGTTCGGTACTAGTTTTTACCGAATAAATATCAAAAATTAATAAAACTATTATTATTATTATTATTATTATTATTATTATTTTTTCTATTACTATAATCAATATTTTATTATTATTATTAATTATTTTTTAATAATTAAATAAAAATTAGAAAACCGGTATATACCCGTATGGTTCGTTAAAACCGAACCACAAAAACCCGGTACCGAAACCGGTATCAAAAAACCGATATATATCGATTTTTTTGTACAGAAACCGGACCGGTTATTTTTGTACCGAACCACACCGACCGGTTCGGACCGGTCCGAAAAAATAAAAAATTATGTCCATCCCAAGTACAAACGTTTTCTTTCACCGTGTCTCGCAAAAAATATATAAAATTGGCGCAGCACGAGGACTTCCCTGGGGGTCACTCATTCTAGTACTACTCTCGCCCAAGCACGCTCGACTTCGGAGTTCTGATGGGATCCGGTGCATTAGTGCTGGTATGATCGCACCCGTTAAAATTTTCAATTTTTATTCCTATATTTTGACATATTGGTGGGGCGTAGCGACATTTGCGTCGTGTATACGCGTTTACCGAGACATGTTCACTAGTACGAACGATTCTTTTATCGTGTTTCGTAAAAAATATATATAAAAGGGTGCAACACGAGGACTTCCCAGGGGGTCACCCATCCTAGTACTACTCTCGCCCAAGCACGCTTAACTTCGGAGTTCTGATGGGATCCGGTGCATTAGTGCTGGTATGATCGCACCCGTTAGGATTCTCCATTTTTATTCCTATAATTCGACATATGGGTGGGACGTAGCGACATTTGCGTCGTGAATGCGCGTTTATCGAGATATTTTCACTAGAACAAACTAGGGGTGGCCAACTTGTAAAAATCGACTCGAACCGGGTCGGTACCGATATTTGTCAAATTTCGGTACCGATAGCGGTACCGGTTGGACCGGTATAACGGACCGTTCGGTACTGGTTTTTTTCCGAATAAATATCAAAAGTGAATAAATTTATTATTTTATTATTATTATTAATATTATTTTTTCTATTACTATAATCAATATTTTATTATTATTAATAATTATTTTTTAATAAATAAATAAAAATTTGAAAACCGATATATACCCGTATGGTTTGTTAAAACCGAACCATAAAAACTCGGTACCGAAATCGGTATCAAAAAACCGATAATATACCGATTTTTTTGTACCAAAAATCGGACCGGTTATTTTGTACCGACCCGACCGGTTCGGACCGTTCCGAAAAAATAGAAAATTATGTCCATCCCTAGTACAACCGTTTATTTAACCGGTGTCTCGCAAAAAATATATAAAATTGGAGCAACATCAGGACTTCCCAATGGGTCACTCATTCAAGTACTACTCTCGCCCAAGCACGCTTGACTTCGGAGTTCTGATGGGATCCGGAGTATTAGTGCTGGTATGATCGCACCCGTTAAGATTTTCAATTTTTATTTCTATATTTTGACATATTGGTGGGGCGTAGCGACATTTACGTCGTCTTTGCGCGTTTACCGAGACACGTTCACTAGTACGAACGATTCTTTTATCATGTTTCGTAAAAAAATATATAAAAAGGGTGCAACACGAGGACTTCCCAGGGGGTCACCCATCCTAGTACTACTCTCGCCCAAGCACGCTTAACTTCAGAGTTCTGATGGGATACGGTGCATTAGTGATGGTATGATCGCACACGTTAGGATTCTCCATTTTTATTCCTATAAATCGACATATGGGTGGGACGTAGCGACATTTGCGTCGTGAATGCGCGTTTATCGAGATATTTTCACTAGAACAAACTAGGGGTGGCCAACTAGTAAAAATCAACCCGAACCGGGTCGATACCGAAATTTGCCAAATTCTGGTACCGATAGCGGTACCGGTTGGACCGGTATAACAGACCGTTCGGTACTAGTTTTTACCGAATAAATATCAAAAATTAATAAAACTATTATTATTATTATTATTATATTATTTCTATTACTATAATCAATATTTTATTATTATTATTAATTATTTTTTAATAATTAAATAAAATTAGAAAACCGGTAATATACCCGTATGGTTCGTTAAAACCGAACCACCAAAAACCCGGTACCGAAACCGGTATCAAAAAACCGATATATATCGATTTTTTTGTACAGAAACCGGACCGGTTATTTTGTACCGAACCACACCGACGGTTCGGACCGGTCCGAAAAAATAAAAAATTATGTCCATCCCAAGTACAAACGTTTTCTTTCACCGTGGTCTCGCAAAAAATATATAAAATTGGCGCAGCACGAGGACTTCCCTGGGGGTCACTCATTCTAGTACTACTCTCGCCCAAGCACGCTCGACTTCGGAGTTCTGATGGGATCCGGTGCATTAGTGCTGGTATGATCGCACCCGTTAAAATTTTCAATTTTATTCCTATATTTTGACATATTGGTGGGGCGTAGCGACATTTGCGTCGTGTATACGCGTTTACCAGAGACATGTTCACTAGTACGAACGATTCTTTTATCGTGTTTCGTAAAAAATATATATAAAAGGGTGCAACACGAGGACTTCCCAGGGGGTCACCCATCCTAGTACTACTCTCGCCCAAGCACGCTTAACTTCGGAGTTCTGATGGGATCCGGTGCATTAGTGCTGGTATGATCGCACCCGTTAGGATTCTCCATTTTTATTCCTATAATCGACATATGGGTGGGACGTAGCGACATTTGCGTCGTGAATGCGCGTTTATCGAGATATTTTCACTAGAACAAACTAGGGGTGGCCAACTGTAAAAATCGACCGAACCGGGTCGATACCGATTTGCCAAATTTCGGTACCGATAGCGGTACCGGTTGGACCGGTATAACGACCGTTCGGTACTGTTTTTTCCGAATAAATATCAAAAATGAATAAATTTATTATTTTATTATTATTATTATATTATTTTTTCTATACTATAATCAATATTTTATTATTATTATAATTATTTTTTAATAATAAATAAAAATTTGAAAACCGATATACCCGTATGGTTTGTTAAAACCGAACCACAAAAACCCGGTACCGAAATCGGTATCAAAAAACCGATATATCGATTTTTTTGTACAAAACGGACCGGTTATTTTTGTACCGACCCGACCGGTTCGGACCGTTCCGAAAAAATAAAAATTATGTCCATCCCGTACAAACGTTTTCTTTCACCGTGTCTCGCAAAAAATATTATAAAATTAGCGCAGCACGAGGACTTCCATGGGGTCACTCATTCTAGTAATACTCTCGCCCAAGCACGCTCGACTCGGAGTTCTGATGGGATCCGGTGCATTAGTGCTGGTATGATCGCACCCGTTAAAATTTTCAATTTTATTCCTATATTTTGACATATTGGTGGGGCGTAGCGACATTTGGCGTGTATACGCGGTTTACCGAGACATGTTCACTAGTACGAACGATTCTTTTATCTGTTTCGTAAAAAATATATATAAAAGGGTGCAACACGAGGGACTTCCCAGGGGGTCACCCATCCTAGTACTACTCTCGCCCGAAGCACGCTTAACTTCAGAGTTCTGATGGGATCCGGTGCATTAGTGCTGGTATGATCGCACCCGTTAGGATTCTCCATTTTTATTCCTATAAACTCGACATATGGTGGGACGTAGCGACATTTGCGTCGTGATATGCGCGTTTATCGAGATATTTTCACTTAGAACAAACTAGGGGTGGCCAACTGTAAAAATCAACCCGAACCGGGTCGATACCGAATTTGCCAAATTCGGTACCGATAGCGGTACCGGTTGGACCGGTATAACAACCGTTCGGTACTAGTTTTTACCGAATAAATATCAAAATTAATAAAACTATTTATTTATTATTATTATTTTTTTCTATTACTATAATCAATATTTTATTATTATTATTAATTATTTTTTAATAATTAAATAAAAATTAGAAAACCGTATATACCCGTATGGTTCGTTAAAACCGAACCAAAAACCCGGTACCGAAACCGGTATCAAAAAACCGATATATCGATTTTTTTGTACAGAAACCGGACCGGTTATTTTTGTACCGAACCACACCGACCGGTTCGGACCGTCCGAAAAAATAAAAATTATGTCCATCCCAAGTACAACGTTTTTTACCGTGTCTCGCAAAAAATATATAAAATTGGCGCAGCACGGACTTCCCTGGGGTCACTCATTCTAGTACTACTCTCGCCCAAGCACGCTCGACTTCGGAGTTCTGATGGGATCCGGCATTAGTGCTGGTATGATCGCACCCGTTAAATTTTCAATTTTTATTCTATATTTTGACATATTGGTGGGGCGTAGCGACATTTGCGTCGTGTATACGCGTTTACCGAGACATGTTCACTAGTACGAACGATTCTTTTATCGTGTTTCGTAAAAATATATAAAAGGGTGCAACACGAGGACTTCCCAGGGGGTCACCCATCCTAGTACTACTCTCGCCCAAGCACGCTTAACTTCGAGTTCTGATGGGATCGGTGCATTAGTGCTGGTATGATCGCACCCGTTAGGATTCTCCATTTTTATTCCTATAATTCGACATATGGGTGGGACGTAGCGACATTTGCGTCGTGAATGCGCGTTTATCGAGATATTTTCACTAGAACAAACTAGGGGTGGCCAACTGTAAAAATCGACCGAACCGGGTCGATACCGATTTGCAAATTCGGTACCGATAGCGGTACCGGTTGGACCGGTATAACGACCGTTCGGTACTGTTTTTTCCGAATAAATATCAAAAGTGAATAATTTATTTTTTATTATTATTATTATATTATTTTTTCTATTACTATAATCAATATTTTTATTATTATTATAATTATTTTTTAATAATAAATAAAAATTTGAAAACCGGTATATACCCGTATGGTTTGTTAAAACCGAACCATAAAAACTCGGTACCGAAACGGTATCAAAAAACCGATATATACGATTTTTTTGTACCAAAACGGACCGGTTATTTTTGTACCGACCCGACCGGTTCGGACCGTCCGAAAAAATAAAAATTATGTCCATCCCAGTACAACCGTTTTTTTACCGTGTCTCGCAAAAAATATATAAAATTGGAGCACATCAGGACTTCCCTGGGGTCACTCATTCAAGTACTACTCTCGCCCAAGCACGCTCGACTTCGGAGTTCTGATGGGATCCGGTGCATTAGTGCTGGTATGATCGCACCCGTTAAATTTTCAATTTTTATTCTATATTTTGACATATTGGTGGGGCGTAGCGACATTTACGTCGTCTTTGCGCGTTTACCGAGACACGTTCACTAGTACGAACGATTCTTTTATCATGTTTCGTAAAAAATATATAAAAAGGGTGCAACACGAGGACTTCCCAGGGGGTCACCCATCCTAGTACTACTCTCGCCCAAGCACGCTTAACTTCAGTTCTGATGGGATCGGTGCATTAGTGATGGTATGATCGCACCCGTTAGGATTCTCCATTTTTATTCCTATAATCGACATATGGGTGGGACGTAGCGACATTTGCGTCGTGAATGCGCGTTTATCGAGATATTTTCACTAGAACAAACTAGGGGTGGCCAACTGGTAAAAACCCGAACCGGGTCGATACCGAAATTTGCCAAATTCTGGTACCGATAGCGGTACCGGTTGGACCGGTATAACGACCGTTCGGTACTAGTTTTTACCGAATAAATATCAAAAATTAATAA